>CM031238.1:199996433-200073611 GCA_018340775.1 Taxus wallichiana var. yunnanensis | reverse complement strand
TTCCTTGACCTCAAACTTGCAGAACTTAATTAAACACTTTCTTCTCCTCTCCTAAAAAATTCAATAAGCAGAGATTTCATATTGATTCTTCCTCCTTTTCCTCTTTTTGAAAGAATGGGAAGACCCATATTTATAGCTTGGAGGTGAGGTTAGATTGGGGTTAACGAGTAACCTGGGGTTTGATAAATTAACCCTAGTCAGGTGAGTGGGGGGGACATGATTTGACTAGGTAGGTGAGATAATAGATTTGATTTGATTGAGTGGGGTTCATGATTTGGATGGTGGGGACACGATTTGATTGAGTGGGGTGATGTGATTTAATTGGAATATTTGGGTATTATTAGCACATAATGAGGTTTAAGAGATTAATTGATTAAACAAACATGTAGGTTTGGTGGGAAATGGTATAAGTTTTGAGAGAGAGAGAGAGAGAGTGGGGTGATACCAAAATTTGGTGTCTACATTTTCCCCTTTTTGTTGAGTGGTTTGCGATAGCAAGCCATGAGACAAAAACAAAAAGGTTAGATGAAATCATGTGTCCATAAAAGGGATGGGGATAGATAAAAACATGACCAAAGGCAAGATGCCCCATGCAAAAAAAAGGATCGCAATAACAATGAAAAATATGGTGGTGACTCCAATATCACATCGGTAGAGGACAATTGTGTCTCAACGGAGATGGGCGACAACGTTCTATGGACCAGTGAGTGGGTGAAGACCACTGTAGTATGGATGTAAACCACGATGACCAATGGGTCATAGGAAAACATCAAAATATGTGCAACTAAATGCGAAGAGTATGTGAAATCCTTCGTATGTGAGGAATCAAGTGAAAAATCATGCATCCAAAAAGGGACGAGGATGAAAATAATGATGCCCCAACACAAGGCATGATATAGAAGGTGGATATGTAAATAAAATGCCCTAGGGGAATAATCATAAATGTGGACATGATGAGTAGATAGGATAGAAGGGTGAGATAAAATGCCCTAAAAGGGTGATAAATATGATGGTAATCATGTTTCATAGGAAAGATGCATAAGTGACGAAAATTAGTAGGTGAAAAAGAAAAATCAGTCCCACTTCTTTGGTAAGTAGGATGAGAAGTCAAGATACTTTTGTGACAAAAAAAAGTAGAAAACATTCATGGAAGAGAACAAGATCAGATAGGTGATGGCCATTCAGGTATCCTCCAAGACAAAAATGTCAAAGGAATATGGGAAGAGATTCTTAGAAATGGATATGATGATGCCCCTACGAGAGGACTGATGAAGATAAAATATGTGATAGAGTTCTCAAAAAGAGAAGAGGTCAATGTGCAGAGAGAAGAACGAGAATGGGATGTAATGAAATGGATCGATGGTGGTACATAAATGGAGAAACATCGGAATTGATTGTGAATGCTAGGTGTGAGGGATGTGTTGAAGGATGTAATGAGAAAGAGAAAAGGGAATGGAAAGGAGGAGTGGTTGATTATGAGAAGAGAAAGAAAGGTCAAAGGTGAAGGTGACAGGGGTATGGAATAGAGGGATGGAGATGGAGGAGGAGAAAAGAAGGAATGAAAGGGGAGGAAGAAGATAACAAAGAAGGATTATAGAGGAAGGAAATGATGAAGGAAAAGTAAGGAGAAGACAAGAAAATGATAGAGCGAGAGTGAAAATTATGAAAAAGGGAGAGAGTTATTTAAAATGAAAGGCGTGAAGGAGGGTGAAGTAGATGAAGGTAGAGAGGTAATGAAAAATGAAAAGAGATGATAGAGAAAAATAAAATTGAAGGAACCAGATCATAGTGAGGAAATCCAAGGCAAAAGAATATGGAACTGACCGCATGGAAATGCATGTGGATGGTGGGATGATAAAAAATATGGGACAACATGTGAAGAGTCAGGTTATCGATGGGGAAGTAAGAAGGAAGTGCGAGGTAAAATGGGGAAGAAGATGATATAGAGGAAGTGAAATAAGATAAGGATCAGAAAGGAGGAGAGGACAATGAGAAAAATTATGTAGATAGAAGGAAGGAACCAAGACAAAGATATTCGATAAAGAGTGAGAAGCATAAGGAACGTAAAGAGAAGCTGGAGGGGAGGAATGACACAGATTGGAAAAGATGCGAGATGCGTGAGATGAGGATAAGTTGATGATGAGAAAATAGAGAGAGGGTGTATGATGAAGACAATGAAAAAAATTGGCAAGGAAGAATGAAAGATGGAGAGGTGGTGAAGAAAAAGAGAGGAAGGGATAGAGAGGCAATGCCAACGAATGGATGTTAGGAGAAATCCACCGATAATGATCAGTAGGGAAGGATGGGACAAAAGGTGAGAAGAGGGGAAAGTAAATGAGGAATGGAAGGGGGAACACCAATGAAGGGACGTTAGGAGAAGTCCCGATAATGATCAGAGGGCACAAAGGAAGGAAGGAATGAAGATAGAATGGGGGATCAAAGAGAAGGATCCAGGCTATGTGCAGAATGGGGATGAGTGATTTTTAGGAGAAGTCCACCAATAATTATTAGCATGGAAATGGAATATGATGATGAAATAATGTTAGGAGATGAAATGATGACAATGATGAGTAAGTATGGGGGTAGATATGTGGGAGAACTCTAGAAGATGGAGTGGAAAGAGTAAAGAAAGGAGGGATAACGATGTGTGTGAAGATGAAGGCAAGGAGAGGATGTCGTGGATGAGAATGAATGAGAGAAAGATGAAGAAACAAGACACAAAATGAATGGGGAAGCAATGGTTAAGTAAGATTACCAAGCAAGGGATGATGGAGATGAACAAGGGGGCAAGTAGGAAGTGGTGTTTGTGAGAATGGAAGAGGAGGTGAGAGGATGTGATGATGGGGAATGATGAGAAAATGTAGATGGTGAGAATGTGGAGTGGTGGGTGAGTGCAGGATGATAGATCATGCTTAAGAGGGACTCTTAAGTAAGATCGCCATGCCGCAGGAGGAGTTAAGTAAGATCACCAAACCAACAGTGATGATATGGAAGGAGAAAGACAACATTGTATTGGGTACAGTGTGGAATGGTTGGTTGGAGTAGATGATTACGATGAGAGAGAGTGGGAGACAAAAGATGAGGAAATATGATGGGATGTGGAAGGGTCAGATGGAAAACCATTCTTAAGAGGGACTCTTAAGTAAGATTTCCATGTGATGGGGATGGTTAAGTAGGATCACCAAGCCAAGAAGAAGAAGAATGATGAAAATACTTGAGCGGTGTATACCAAAATGGAACAAGAGATGAAAGGAGGTGATATCAAGGTGATAACAAGGAAACAAAGGAGTGTGACATGAGTGGATGGAGGAACATATGCAAGTGTAGATGGAGAGTGTAAGGAAATCCTTAATTGGGATGCCCACATGGTGGGAGTGATGATGTAAGAGTGTTAAGTGAAAAAGGAGGAGCAGGAAAGACATTTGTGGTGGTGATTGTCATCCATTGAAAGAGGAAATGGTGGAGAAGCTTCTATAGTGGAGGATCCAAGGAAGAAGATATACCTTAACTAAGATTCTCTGGTTGTATGGATGATTAAGTAATATTTTCAAACTAAAAGTGGAAGAGTGAAAGGGAAACTCAAGAGGAAAGGCAAGTAAGATATCGGCGTGGTGAAAGGGGACAAAAAGGTGAGAAGGATGATGTGGAGACAAATGGTGATGAGTGGAAATGGGGAGCGAAGAGAAATGGATCAAAGACATTGTTGAACATGTTGGGGATAAGAAGTTGCAGGATAACGAACTTTCCTTGAGAAGGATCCTCAAGTAGGATTCTGTAAACTAAACGATGAATCAAGTAGAATTCACAAACTGAAAAGTGTATTTGTGAGCGCATTCATGGATATTATGGATAGATATAGAATTCATAGTGTGAAATTTGATGTGATTTTGATAAAAGATGATCTTGATGAGATGAATGAAACATAGTTATAGCAAGGGCATATAGGAAACTATGCTTTAAACTGGATTGGAGATAAACAAGAAAGGTTACCACTCAAGGCATTGCACTTGCAGCCAATAGTAGGTGTTAACACATAACCAACGATAGTTAGTTATACCAAAAGACCATGAGGAAATATGGATGAAATATTCTCATAAACCTAATGTTGACATGATAAAGGATTTGAGATGTAACTTGTATGTGGAAGAAGGTTCTCCAAAGGTGGTGTTCCTTATGCCTATGCCCCAGCTTTGGGAAAGGGAAAGAACAATAGAAGAAAGTTGATCAAAGTGGGAAGCTTTCTAAATGTTGATAAAAGAGTAGCCATCCCTTCCAAATGTCCATAATATGTAGCCATCCTTTGAGGGTATGGTCTACTTTATACATAATATGGATGGCAATAATAATATATATGATAGCCATCCTTTAGAGGGATCGGTCTATTTCTTTTGATTTTTCTTTGATTTTGATTTGTATGCTTTTTTTTATTTTTTTCTTTTTTTTGCATGAACAAATTGTCCTTTGAGGGATCAGTTTTTTTTGATAACTTTGATTTTTCCTTTTGCATATGAATTTTAGCTTCACATGGGGGAGAGCTGGGAATAGCTAAGTAGACCACTTAGGAGGGGATGATGATCATACAAGTGACACCCATGTGGACCCTTTGCATGGCTCCAACAGTGAATGAGAGGGTGATGGATGTAATGATCATGGAGATTCTCACCAAATGGGAGAACTTATCCATAATGAATATGCTATGAGTAGAGCCGTGGTACTCATATTCAAGGTCATATCAAAGCAGTGATGGTAGACCACATAATTCATATCATTACCATGATATATGGAAGGGGCTAATGATGGAGGAGTGATCTAAGGATATAACTAAGTGCTCATTGGTAGATATGCTAACAATAGACTAGTCACAAGTGCAATGCATTAAGAGGTTATGTCTCTGGTTTACCACCAAGAGAGGGAAGACATTAAGTTGTGACAGGATGAGATGATAGTTTGCAAAGGATTAGATGTGATAGAAAAGCGAGAAATAAAACTATGTCCTTAAGGAAACAAAAATATGACCACGATGGTGGATTTGGATGAAAATAAATGATGCCTCAGAGAGACACAAATATGGCAAGACAAAAATGGCCACAAATGTGGACTTGATGAAATAGATGGTGCCCTAAAAGAGACACAAATATGGCCACAATGGTGGACTTTGGTAAAAATGAAAAAAAAAAATGGTCCCTCACAGAAGGACAAAAATGGCCACAATGGTGGACTTAGAATGAGATGAGGATTTGGACAGAATTAGTTTAGATTGGATGAATGTGAAGGAGGTAAACAAAAAAATGTCAAGGAGTGAAGTCCCCTAGTGTCAAGGGAGTTGTACGGATGATATGCTCAAGGGTGAGGGAAGGCTACTCCCCCAATGAATTAAATGTGAAGGAGTTAAAGGATGTCAAAGAGTTTAGATGAGATTGTTTTAGATTTGGATGGGATAAATGATCGGAGACCACAAGTGTGCTTGGAAAGATAAGCGGTATTGATGAACAATGGAGGACCTTCCTTAGGAGGAATGTCATGTGTAGGAGGGATGTTAAGGGATGATGTGGATGAAGGAATCATGGAAACTTC
Source organism: Taxus wallichiana var. yunnanensis (assembly GCA_018340775.1). Lineage (NCBI taxonomy): Eukaryota > Viridiplantae > Streptophyta > Pinopsida > Cupressales > Taxaceae > Taxus > Taxus wallichiana. Next base: position 200,068,037 of record CM031238.1, on the reverse strand, counting down.
GATGGATGGGATACAAATTGGATTAAATGTAGATGGAGAAGGATATTTCCCTGAATGAGGAAATCATCTTTCTCAATAAGGTTGTGGATGATTGTCAAAATGCCTTACAATGTTCGATGTCATGGCCCAGGGTATGATGATAAGTAAATGCAATTAGGATTGAACCATGATGGCTTTGGACCATAGGGATTAAAGGATTTAATGGGAGGAAGCGTGATGGCAGATATTTGAACTAAATGTCAAAAATGTCTGTGTAGGACCCAATCAAGTGTTATGAGGAAGATAACTCTTATGATGTTTTGGCTTGGTTTTGGATGTAGATCGGATGGGTAAATTATGTGTTTTGGAAGACAAATCAAATTTGGTTGAAGGATTGTATTGTTTGGATTCAGATTTAGGTGAGGATGTACATTGGATGGGTAGATTATACATCTTGGATGAAAAATCAAATTTGATTGGAGGATTGGATTGTTTGGATAAATTTATCATTGCGAGATGTCGTAGATGGAGGGACTGATCCTAAAATAGATGTTGTGGCATTGGATTGTTGAAAAGAGGAAAATATGAATGTTTACGAGGATGTGCAGGGGACTATCGAGGATGTTTTCCATGAGCCTTAAACTTTAATCGAGAAGATTTACTCTTAACAGGATGATAATAATCTCAACTGAGGATCGATGATGGTGGTGTGTGGATATTGATGGAAAATGTCCTAAAACAGGAAGAGGATATTAATGGAGAAATAGGTGTTTGTATGATGTGATTAATGAGATCTATGTGAGATGTGGATTGTTTAGGTTTTGGCATGGAAAGATTTAATTTTGGAGAATGTAAACCATCTTTATTTGATTTAGGTGGAGGTGTTTGTTCAATAGATGTTTCAAAGGGTATCTTTGATAGGGTTGCAGATCGAGAAGATTTGGTTGTTGTGATAGAAGGATTAAGTAAAGAGTATTGGGGTAGACCGGGTGATGTGGCCATGGGCAAGGATATAGGTAAAGATGTCAAGGTAGGGATAGGTGGATTTGTTGATATGATAGATATAGGGGTAGTTGGGATAGATAGGGATGTAGGCATATTTGGGATATTTGGAGATGTGGGTGATGTGATAACCGATGGAGTAGACATTATGGGTAATGCAAAAAATGCAAGAGTATTTTCGGGTGTAGAAGTAGGTGGGAATTGGTTGTTTCATAAATGTTTTGAGGGTAAGAATGATATGTTTGCTAATGGGGTTGATGTCGGAGGTGGGGTTGTAAAGGTACATGTGGTAGAAATGAGTTTAGTTGGGATGGTTGTGAGATAATGTGATGTAGATGTAGTAATAGGTGTGTTTGATGCAGATGTGGGTGAAGGAATAGATGTGAGAGATGTAGGGATATGTGTGGATATCAATGGGGCTGAAATAGGTGCTAAGGATGAATATAATGTGGTAGATTGGGGTATGATTGAAGTGGATGAAAGTGGATGGTATAGTCAAATTTGATGTGGATGTGATAAGGATAGAAGAAGGTGTAGGTTCAGGACAAGTAGTAAAAGTTGACATAGGTGTGTTAGGTTCTGAATAAGGAGTGGGAATAATACCTAAGGTGGGAATATGTGGAGTTGGTGATAAGATAAGATCTTGATTGATGGTGTGAATCATATAAGCATTTGATAGTTGAGATGTAAAGGGTGTGCTTGATTCGTTGGTGGTTGATTAGGTAAAGTTTGAGTAGTGGAGCTATCGATTTGGATATCCCCTTGATTTATGAGTTGTTGGACACGATCTTTGAAGGAATGACATTTCTCAATGTTGTGACCTTTGACTTGATGATATTTACAATAGTGGGCTTCGTGATACCAAATAGGCTTGGCTTGCGAATTGTCCATGGGTCGTATGGGAGGAAGTTGGATGGAGTTTACGGCCATCAACTTATCAAATACGAGCTATATGATTCTCCCAAGGGGTATAGTTGATTATTGGTTGAGGGGCTCATTGTTGAGGCCATGTGCTTGGATATAGATGTGGATGAGGGTTTAATGACCATAGTGTTGGCCACACCCTTAAATTTGTTGTTATGTGTGAATGGTTTAGTAGATTCAATTTTAGGTTTAATTGAACTTAGTTTAAGATGACCTTGCTTTCAATGGCATGGGTTTCAAGTTTGTGAGCCATTGTGAAAGCTTTCATCAAAGGTTCAAAATGATTGGATTTGCAAAGTAGATGATATATGTTTTGCACATGAATGTGAGAATAGTTCGATGAGTTTGGTTTGTGGAAGAGTGAAGGATAGTTGGTTTATAACACCACGCCATCATGTGACAAAGTTGGCAATGGGCTCATCTTCAAACTATCGATGGTGTATAGGTCAACGATAGTGGTTTTACGTGTAATATTGATAGAAAAGTGTTCTAAGAACAACTACACAAGTTGGGTGAAAGAGAATATGGAATATTATGGGATATTGTTGTACCAAGTCAATGCACGGGACCGAACAAAGACATGGGGAAAGTGCGAAGCAAGTAGATCGTGATCATGCACAATAAGACAACATGCATGTTTAAATGTGAGGAGATGTTGTTGGGGATCTTCCTTGTTGTTGAACTTAGTAAACTTGGGAAGTTTCCAATGAGGAGGGTAGGGTTTGATTGGAACCGATGGATGAATTGGTTCATTACAGATTTTTCATAGGATAAAGTATCCTTGTGCCAAGGTAATGGCCTCTAAACTAGCCAACCGATTTATTAAGGCATGAATTGGATCACTCGATGTGTGTTAGGTTGAGATTGGATTGGTTGTGTGGTTTGAAATGTAGTTTGATAAGGTGAATAATTTTGTGGATGTGTGGGTAGTTGGGGAATCATTTGATAAGGTGGTTGATAAACTTGTTTGATATAAGATGGTTGATAAACTTGTGGGTGTGCAGTGTGTGGGGAACTATTTGGTAAGGATTAACATGTGTCATGGGTTGAGATTGTTGCATAGGATGACTTTGAATAATAGGGACATGATGTGTTCATTGAAGTTGGGTAGGTTGTTGTGGTAAATGATAAGTGGGGATATGGGTGTTAAGAGGTTGAGACAGGTTGGAGCATACGATGGGTAGGAATGTAAGTGTGAAGAGGTTGAGATGGTTGGACATGCATATTAGTAGTGGATGAAATAGAATTGACAAAAAGGGATGTGGGTGGAATGTGATCCACCAATTTAGGAGATTGGGAGGATTGAGATATTGTGGGATTTTATTTTGAAATACAAAATCATATATGGGGTTAGGAGGAGGCCCGAGTGTCTCTAGAGGAGTGGGAGATGGTGGTGTGGTTGGTTTAGGAAGATTGGCTTGGTGAGGGATATGAGAATTAGTTTTAAGATAGGGACAATCTTGGATGACATGGTTCTCATGAAGCGAGGCCATAGAGACAGGGGGTTGGGTAACTGAAGGCGTGGTTTTGAGTTTAGAATCTTGTTGGAAAGATCATTAGGGAAGTAATTTTATGGGTGGAGGACATTGTTGTTTTGTTTTGATTTGAGAGAGAGTGACAATAGGTGTGAAATAGAGAAACATTTGTTTATGTAATTTGTTGACAAAACAAATCAAGCAACATATTTTTATCATCATGATTAATTACGAGATGTGAAAAGAAAAGTAAAATGGATAATGAAGGTGCCTAAAGAATGGAAGTCTAAGGCTGGTTTCAGGTAGTTTTGGCTAGGAAATGTCTAAAATGGTTTCTTGTTGGGTGTTCAAATCCCAATCAGTGAACTAGTGAAAGGAATGTTTTGATGTGTTGATTTTGTTCATGAAGTTTTAGGTTGTGTGTGGTAAAATGTGTGATGCGAGAGTTAAACCCTATTTAGGCTATGTGAGCAAGCATGATGCATGAGGTTCATTTTAGACCAAATTCAAAATGTGAATTTGATGCAAACAATCACTCAGAAAAGGGAAATTACAATGCAGAAAAGAGAAAATAGGGAAAAATGAGTAAAACTTGGAGAACACTTTTCCTTGTTATTTGATTGCATGTGATAGTGATGTATTTTGAAAGCACCAATCAGTGGCTGAAATGCCCAGGTACCCTAAAATGGCACCATTTAGAATTGCGGAAAAGGTCGGATAATGATTTGCGTTAGGCGTATGTATGTTTCAATGGTTGTCTTTGACAACGTAATTTAGTGGTTGTAGTATCGTAGATTTCACCTACAAAAGAAAAGAAATGTAATTAGTGCACGTGGTCAAAATGAGAAAATAATTTAGATGTCCTATGTAGTTTATTTACAAAAAGTTCCTTTGTAGAAAATAAAAATAAAAATAAAAATAATTAATCTAAAAAGTGAATAAAACTTGTAGTGCGATGTTCATATTTAGAATGTAGAAGATACAAAAACTTATCGATAAATGATAAACTAAACTACGCAATAAACGATGAAATATACTATAATCTTATGAGACAAATTATCAAAGATGAGGTGATACAAAATTATTAAATAAACTACGTTATAATAGAATAACCTATAAAAACGATTGAAAATACACTTTTCAGTTTATGTGTGGAGAGCATTCATGGATATTATGTGTGGAGAGCATTCAAAATATTAATGTGTGTGTTTTGATTGTGAATTATAAATAAAAATAACTATAAAAAAAATGACAGAATGTGGACTTTAGGAGGACAAGACGAAAAGTGGGTGGGGAGAGTAGACTTTTGTGGACTTTGAGAGGACAAGACAAAAAGTGGGAGGGAAGAATAGACTTTTAGGACGTAAATGTGTACTTTAAGAGGAAAAGAAGAAAAGTGGGTAAGTAAATAATAGACGTTTAGGACATAATGTGGACTTATATGTCAAAACTGTGGACTTTGAAGGAGTACAAAGACAAATTTAAAAGAAATTATTAAGGTAGATATAGTAGATGTAATGGTGACTAAAGTAGAGGACGGGTCATATGGTCGAATCCCACAGTGCATGTATCGAAGGACCCGAGAGGCTCGAGCAGTCAACTCCCCTCGAGCTTGTGTAATTTGAAACTATATTATATTTGCGGAAAAATATTAAGTTTTACTTAGTCTTTTTGAGCCTTTTTGGTTTGGCGCGTGGTTTTGCCTTGCAACATCAATTTTGATGCGCCTCTTTAAAAGCCTTTGCGCATGGTTTTCCATGTTAGCACGTCTTCGGTGCGCCAAAGGCGCACGTAATATCTTTGTTACATCAGTTTTGGTGCGCGAAAGGCGCACATAGCTTCATGTCGACAACTCGTTTGATGCTCCAAAGCGCGCATTCTCTCTGTTGTCATTTCCTTCCATGCGCGAAAGGGCGCCGCTTCCCAATCGGCAGTGTTTCCATGCGCCATTTCAAAAGTTGGTGGCGCATTAATGACAAAGTTTTGTTATATATACCCGTGCCCGCCACTGTCATTTTCATTGCATTTTGTCAAGGCACGTGATCGCTCTGATTTGTATCCCTGCTCTGTCATTTTCATCAAGTTGTGGACCCGCTCAAGGATTTTGGCTATATTGTTAAGGTAAGAGGTTCATCCTCTTTTCATTTAGTTCTTGGTGTGTGCTTGCTAACTTGGTTTTCATCGATTGTATTTGTGCACAGCTTGTTTCCCTCGAGCTTTTTGTTCCTCCTGCTCAGTGCATTGCTTTCTTTCTCCTCTCCCTCCCTCTTTCTGGATTTGATGGGAAAGGGAGGGATGGTTTTATTTTGGCTTGGTCTAATCCTATTTTATCAAACTAAGTGATGCCAAGCGTCCTTTCGAAGTGGAGGTTGAAATGTGAAAATGCTTAAGTATCTCAAGTATTCCCCATGGCGCGTTGCAGCGTCATGTTGCACCTGAACAGCGCGCCCTCGGCGCGTCTACTGCAAAGCGTGCGGTTAAACATCATGCGCCCCTAGCGCACCCTTTCGGCCTGTAACACGCTCGAGACCCGCGCCTGGGCGCACCCCGCCATCTTCTTTGCATAGATTCAAATTCAAGCGCGCCCCTCTTACATGCTTTGCAAGTTTAAATCCCGCGCTTCCATAAAAACTTTGGCGCACCTTTTACCCCCCCTGTTGCATCCCTCTTCTATGCGCCAAAGGGCGCGCCCGGCTTCCATGCAGCGAAGAAGTTATTTATAAAGCCTCAAGCCTTGGCGCGCACTTCCAAATCCGCATAGTACATGATGTTGTGTAGACCCTCCATGTGCCGCGCCATATACCTTTGCGCGCCTTTTTCCATGTTGCACAATCTGCCCATGCGCCAAAGGGCGCACCAAATCTCAATGTAACATGCATTTCCTGTGCGCCCTTATATATAATGCAGTCTGCTTCATCCATGCGCCATGCGCCTTTGGCGCCAACTTAACCTCTGTTGCACCCTTTTCCTGTGCGCCTTGACTATTCAGCCTGTTATATACATTTTTCATGCGCCCTGCGCCCCGAATCTTAAAAGTTCTAACTCTTTCTTCTGCTAGTATTCCAATGGAAGATCAAATGACTAATTCAAGCTTCTTGGATTGGGTTTCGCTCCTTCTACGTGCAGATCATCAAATAAGCCTTGAAGAACACATGTCTACGTCAAGCAAGAGACCCACCAAACCAAGAGGGAAGGCAAAGCTAACAGAAGAAGAAATGAAATACAAATACCAAAGGGTCAGAATGCCCGAATCACAGGCAGAGTGCAATATGGATGTCGAGAGATTCTGAAGCCAGGCCACATTGACATGGGCCAATTACAGGTAAGGACTCAGAAAGTGACAAGGAGTCCATGGATGGATAAATTGATAGGCAGCGCCCTGCACTTCGCCGGTGGGATTCCTGTCAGTGCTGTTAATAACGAGTTTATGATGGTTGTTGCACAATCCTTCAACAAAGACACAAGATGTGTCGAGAATAGCAAGGGCGAGGTAGTTATAAACCTTACTGCCCGTCGCTTTGAGTTAATGCTTGGCATCCCTCATCACCGGAACTATGTGGCTGTTAGCCAGCAAGAATGTGTCAAGACCTGGGAGGACAATGAGGACCTGTGCATGCAATTAATGAATGAAGTCTACCTCAAAAATAAGAAGGTAGTGACCCGGTGGCCCCAGACTATCCACCGCGGGCGACTTCTCCGAAGAACTTCGGTGACACCATCACTTTCTGAGCGAGTCTTGGGCTTTGAGACGCCCACTACTTCCATAAATGGATGCTTTGCGGTACACAGAGACGATGAACAAAAATTTGCCCGATCGGCGTTTACTGCTGGGGAGATAATAAGCAGCACAATATCCGAGCAACTGCAACAGTTCGCTACAACAGGAGTGTTCCACATGAACTCCTACGTAGTGTATGCTGCTGCGTCTGAAAGGGATTATCCAGGGCTGCACCGAAGCGGAACTTGGCCTCAGGCCAAAATATATGAATACTATCAAGAGCTGAAGTTGGAGAACAGCATCCAACACTTCGCTAAGATCAATGATGTTTTCTTTTATCACATCATGTGCATATGCGGCCAAATTTGACTCATGGCCGGACAACCAAAAACATAGTGGCGATCCACGAGAGAAGTGGGGGCCTTGTTCACCCTTTCCCACACATTCACCTATCGAGGCGGTCAACTTTTTGGGCGAACCAACCAGTTGCCAAGGTATCTTGGACCAAAGCTGATTTTATCTTTGGAACTATCAAGACGACTCGTCACATACCATGAAAAGTGCCTCAAGAGAAAGAAGGGCGGAACTCCTTTCCCCCTCACAGTAGGCCGTTACACATGCTCCAGCTATCACAAGGCGAAGGAGATGTTTGCTGAGCTAGAATTGCTCAACCTAAAGCATGATTTCCCAGCAAGGCCTACATTCGACCCTAGGGGCTGTCTACCAAGGGCTAAGCTTGATCCGATTCATGTCCCTCAGATTGAGGATATCTACATTGACGTTCTCCATGAGGTAGAACTCAGAAGAAAGGATCACTCTCGCTTAGCATTAACGGAAATCATCCATTACGGAGTGGCTATTGTCCCAAAGGCTTCCAAACCACGGAAGGCGAAGTAGACAAAGTGTATAATGACACGAAGGGGATGATTGGCCCTTCCCGGACATTGTGAAGCAAGGCTCCTCGGACAATCGAGAGGGTCAAGAGAGACTATGCGGAGAAATGCGAGCACAGTGCCGCATGAATGGGTTAATCTACCTCGGTGTAGATTTTACAACTTCTCCTTTGGGTAATGCACCTCGAGTCAAAGAAGCGGCTAAGAGGTAAAGGCTGCGGAAGGTGAGCCTAGCACCATTCGGAGGAAGCCCCTGAAAGTCCTCTTCCTTGAGCTTTGAACAAGTAATAACCACAGATTCGCGGAGAAGGAATTGTGAGAGGATAGTCCTATACGCCCATCCACCCGAGGATGTCGGCATTGCTACAACTACTGAGAGGTCCCTTATCCCTTCTTCTTCTCTTCCTCCCCTTCCTCGAGATATCGCAACCACTCCTTTGGTTGTGTCTTCTCCCCTTCTTCTACTCTCTCCCCTGCCTCTTCGTCCATCTTCTCCTCTCTCGCTGATTTGTCTTCCTCCATTTCTTCCCTCATTTCCGGCTCCCTTCCCTTCCCATGTCTTCTACTGCTGCGGTTTCCCTTCCTCCCGTGGGCATGTCTTGGCTATTCTTTCAATGCCGCCGCCGCGTGTTTCCACGCTCTTCCCCTCTTCTACCGTTCTTTGCTTCCCCCTCGTCTCTGGTCCTTCTCCAATAGGACCAGCTTGGATCTCTCGGTGAGCCAACCAAAGAGAAAGTCCCCATCGCTCAGATGGACTTTTCGATCATTCCGACTAAAGGAGCAAAGCACAAGCCGGTTACACGCTTCTCCAAGAAGCTGCGGTGAGAGAGTTATGGAAATTGCCTACCCCGATCCCACGAAAGAGAAAGAAGATCATGTCTCCGGCAGATTTCATGGTGACCCCAAGTCACAATAGGGACGTCTCACGAAAGTCTCCGAGGAAGCTCTTTCCGCGGTTGATGCACTCTGCGAAAAGCTTGAAAACAAAAAAGGAAGAAAAGAGGCTGCGAAGGAGCGCAGAATAAATACACGCTTGAAGCCCTACGAGAAGATGGGAAGTGCACCTCCCACAATACGCCGCATGAGACTCTGAGCTGCTCGGTCGGGGAGAAGATCAATGAATATTCAAAAATCGGCGAAGCAAGGTATGGCATTTGTTTACTGCTTGGAGAAGCCAAATCCTTAAGGATAGTGAAAAGGTGATCGCCAGTATATCGGTTTATACGAACATCGAGAAGGCGAATAAGGAACTCAAACATTAGCGAGTCCAGTGCTCGGAAGAGCTCGACAACGCCCGAGACTCCAACACGAGGCCTTCCAACAAATGTTCGATTGCTGATCGAAGATTTGGTCAAGTTTGGAGTATTCGGTCATCGAGGACCCTCAGCAAGACCATGTCCACTGGACTATCGGATAGATCAGCTCGAATTTGTGTTAGAGAAGATAGACAAGGTGAAGGAAGAGGCCACTGGATGCGATGCATCAAATGGAGAAGATTGTTCTATCTATGACTCGGGGTTGCTCACTCCTTCCCTCACCTTGAGATCGGTGACGATACTATCAGAATTTTCAAGAGTTAGCTTCTCGAGGACGAGGCGAAGTCACTTTCAACATCGAATCCATCAACAACCTCGGCTGTAGAGACTTCATCGGGTCCCTAATCGGGCGGGTAAAGACTATTCCAAGGTCCCGAAAAGCTCATTGATGAGCGGGAAACTTGCGAAGCAATCGGTGAAAGGCACAAGGATCCATCACAAGATCAATTTGCGCCAATGATCGCAAGTTCTTGGAATACGCGCTCGGTTCCACATCTCATCTCGATCGGCATCGAAGCAAAGCGACCCTTTTAGGCCACGGATGATGATGATGAATAGCTTCTTCTTCTTCTTCTTCTCCTCTCTATTCTCCGACTTTCTCTTGAAATATTATAAGTGTGTTGGCATGAGCGATGACATCATCCATGTTGCATCATGGGATGATGTCATCCGTCCAAGTTGTCAAAGTCAACATGACTTTTGGATATTTTGTAAATATCTTGTGAATAAGTGGTTGGCTCCATTTTGCCTTCTCTCTCCCTCACTTTCTATAAATACTAGAATACATGTTGTATTCAAAGAGGTGAACATTTTTCAGATAGAAATAGAAGTGAGGAGAGAAAGACTTTGAGCTTTCTTGTAACAGAAAAGAACAGTAATACAATTATTCAGACTTTGTGCTCAATAGCTGTGTTATGCATTAGATCTTTCTTACGTTAGATCTGTATGTGTTTAATCTGTTGGATTCATATCTACTTTTCCGTCATTTGTTTATCAGTATTGCTTTGTTTATTTATGCAAGTAGGTTTGGCTCATTTACTACCAAACTAAAAGCATAGATCTTCGACCCTTCTGCTTTGGAATTCATTTCTTTTCTTCCTTCGGATCTGATCTTTCTCTTTTCCCTCTTCCATTCCTTTCTTTTCTCAGCCTGAAACACTCTACTGGGATGAGATCCCAACCCCCGAAGGCAGAATCTGTGAGACTTGCATAGGTTCCTGCTAGTAGAAGTAGCAATAAACCGATTTAACTGCTTTCTTTGTCAAAGAGGGGCTAAGCCACCGCTTGTTGGCTCGTTTATCCATAGATCTGCCACGCGATGCAGATTTTCGGACCAACAAAGAGGTGCGAACGACAATGATATGCGAGGTGAAACATATTCTAGTGGAAAACGTTGTTGTCATTGATATTGTATTCTTGAAACGGAAAAGCAATTGCACTCTGTTACAACTTGGATAATATAATACATTGAATATGTTTGTTTGCTACCACCTTCGAAGCCTAAAGATGACGAGTTGTAGGTTGTTTGTTGGTTTTTGTTTTTTTGTTTTGTGATTTTTACCATATATTATCTTGCAAAATAGTATAATTTGTGAAGTAATTTGCTATAAATACATACAAATATACATCCCAAAAGCTTAGTGAATTTTTAAAATTGAGCTAGTGCAGATGGAAGCATAAGTGTTGAAATCTTGTGAATATGCATGGGTATTTGCTTAAGAGAATTACCGGTCACTACCCACAAAGCTTGCGTGAATGTGAAACCCAGCTAAAAGCAGTTGGAAGGACAAAGCATCCGAATCTTATAAGTCTCTGTGTGGATATTCACTTTCTCTACGTGGGGCGTGAGAAACCATAGAGTGTGGAGATATAGGCTCGGGAGTGGAGAGGGCGTGTGAGCGAGAGGGAAGGGTCTGCGTGGGAGACAAGGATTGGGAGGTGGAGTGGATGGGAGAGGTGGTCAATGTGGGAGGGATCTCGGTCTAAGTGGGATAGAGGGTAGCACGGGAGGGAGCTCGGGTGGATGGGGGATAACTCAAGAAGATGGGAGCTTGGCGTATAACATAAGCTAGGTGGATCAAAAGAAAATTATAATGATTCAACATTAGATCTTGAGGAGAAAGAAGGAGATTGGGAGAGAAATCAAGGAGATAAGGGGTAGAGCTTAACCGAGGAGCGGCGGGATAAGAGTGCGGGGGTTCAATGGGATGGAAGGCGATTCGATTGGGAGATAAGTGAAGAGAGCACAAGGAGGGTAGTGGTTTTGGAAACGAGATTGTGGGAGTTGAGATGTGGGATGAGAATGGGGTGTAAGGAGTTAGGAGCGGACGAGTGGAGTTAAATAGCGGGTTCGAGTTATGGGAAGTGAATTGGGATGGGCTATGTGGGAATAGAGTTGTAAGGAAGTGAGCTCGGTGTGAGTGTGGCTTAGTAAGGATTATTTTTTTGTAATTTAATTTAATTGAGTTTAATAATAGTTACATTTTAAAAAAATTGTTTTATAGTGAATGTTAATAAACTCAAATTAATTAATATATAAAATTTTATCCTAATTAGGAAGTTCCAAATACTAATCTTTTGATGACGATTAATTGTGATACTTACAATACTTATGAAAAATAAATCAAGTAATAAAAACAAGATATATATTTATTACAAAACCAAGCTCGAAAACAAAGTCAAGCCATAAGGTTAATTTCCGTATTTGTTTCCCATGCGGTATAACTCAAAAGTTTTTTTGCTTCATTCGATTATGATTAATTATGTAACAATAAAAAGAAAGTGGATACTTACTATAAATAACTAAATACAAAGCTGGTCGAAAGAAGAAGAGCACTTACCTCGAGGTGACCTAAACGATTGATCGTACTAAACTCGAGATCGATGAATATTAAGACCTTGCAAACAAGAAAGTTAGACAAGATGAGTAAAGTCACAGACAAAACGACCAGATCAGGGGTTTGGTCCCACCGAGTGCGAAAATGTTGTACAAGAAAATTCGTTCTCACACGGTGATAGCCGATCTTGAAGCCACCAAAGACTTCGAATGATGGAGGGATTAGGACCTCGAGATATGGATAAAAATCTATGGCCGCAAAGAAGATAGATCGTGATAAAATTTGCAAAACAAAAACAAATGTGATTAGATAACAATATGTAGGGGATGCCTGGATATTACCGGTTCTAGGAGGATGTTAACTCCCATATGTGAACCCCTATGTCTAGAAAGATAACAATAAATGATGAATAATAGATATCATGCGAAAACAATAGGATGTTAACTCTCTCTCTCTCTCTCTCTCTCTCTCCCTCTCTCTCTCTCTCTCACACACACACACTACTATCCCCCTCTCTCTCCCTCCCTTCCTAACTATCTAGTATTTTACATATTAATATCTTATAATATTTTATATATTACTTATATTTATTTTTAAAATGTAATATTAATCCATACCATTAGACTATATTTTTAATATAATAAATATTAAATATAATATATATGTGATTACGCTCGAAGTCGTTCCCCCTATGGGAAAGGCGCTGCATGGCGTTTACGCCACTGTATTAAATTTGGCGGTTTGGCCGTCAAACCGTCTGAATGTTTTCGTATTTTTCGTGGCTATTTTTAATAGTTTTATCGGTATATCCGATCCATTTCCATTTCGATCAAAAGCAATCCCAATCGCGGCCGAGTATTGGTGTGTTTCAACGTACGATACAGAGAGCGTCACTAAAGACACGATCCACGTTGAATGCAATCATTGTATGTATGTACTGCAGTTCTCGGTCATTCTAATTTGAAAGGGGAAACAATACGTAGTTCCTCTTCCTCCTAACGACATGATAGAGACCTAGGTCGCATTGGGACAATGGATAGTAACCATCGTAATTACAGGTCAAGAAGCCATAAAAAAAGGCACAACAAGATATCTCCATGTGAATTCCAAGGGTTTCCTCACGCACCAAATTAGAGGTTGGGTATATAGTTACCGTCAAAAAAGGGGAAGAAGGGAAAGCCCTGGATATATTACAAAAAATCACTGCTTGCCTATATAGATAATAAAAACACCATATCCTTCATTCAAAATTCTTAAGCGTAATCGAAGATATAATTGTATTTGTATTGTTTTTTATATATATATATATATATATTAGCAATCACACGAGTTCAGAAGTATGTGGGAAGGGATATTAATATTTAATTATCTTCAAATGAAAGCATGTTAATGATTAAATTTCTTTGACCTTTAGGGGGATAAAATCTTGAGGATTTCAATTTTGTAATTGAGTTGTCATAGGGATTATATTAAAAGGTTGAGGATGCCAACCACATAAATCAAATATGGAGTGCTATACCGAAAGAAGGCTCCCATACTCCAAGCAAAACCCTAGCACCTTGAGAGCCTCGTCTTTTACTGTGAAATGAATAAGCTTTACATAGCCTTGGTGTGCGGTGGCATAATAGAATTTAGTGGTGTCTAACATGTCGAAATGTACTAATCGCATTTACTACTACCACCACCTTTTGTACACCTCTACGCAAACCACAACGACATTCACATAGAGGAGACACCAATGGAGGTGAAAGAAAATTAAAAATAAAAATCATGAAACAAGGCTTCATTTTTTTATTTGGCAAATGGGCTTTGTTTCCAATATTTTATCATTTCATTCTTTGCCAAAAACCATCATATATGACTATTGATACAAAACTGTGTTGGATTACAATACCCATAATCCAAAACGAAATTGGAAAAGAATGCAATACCTTTTCTATTTGGTAGCAATTTTCAATAAATCCAAGGTTTAAATATCTCCTTTGTTTAGATCATCAAAGTTTGCTAAAAGAATGGATGATCCATTTATGAAACTCGTTAGAAGAAAAAAAATTGAGCAGAAGTTGGCTTTCATAGATGCAACTCTCAATATTCATAATCTACATGCGTCTACACAATGATGACAATCAAATGGTCCTATTTTCTAACGATCTTTGTCGATAGCCCATTTCAATACATTTTTCTGAAAAAAATTAGTGCCACATCCACTCTTTTCTCAGTCATCTTTACAAACTTAGAGATTACTCTCTTGCTTGCTACTAGGCTCAATGATAAAAAATCCCCCATGTTATCCTTCATCATTAGATAAAACAAATACAAAACTTTAAAAACACCCATAAAGCCACAAAAGTTTCATTTTATTTTCCAATAAAATACTCCAAGAAGCAGAAGCACATGATTTTCACATAGTTTTATCTTGAGTTCAGCAAATGCAACTCATTAACTCATGATAAATCATAAATGACCTGAAAAAACAAATCTAACCAATTTCAATAATAACAAATCCATTCACAATTTTTCTGTACATTATCCTCAATGTACAATGCAACTCTAAGAAAACAAGACTTTTACATTATCATATCCTAAATGCTAATCAAGGAATGTGTCCTGTAAAACTCGTAATGAACTCTACCATCAACAAAATAAATCTGGTCAAATTCAATAAACACAAATTGAAGCACAATGCCCTCCTTGAGATGGAACCTATTTTCTCTATGTCTATTTCAGCTCTTACAATTAGGATTTTTACACATGTTATATCATCTGAAAAAAAAAAAAAATTGAATCAAATCCCATTCAGCCCACACCATCTAAATCAAAGTGTTCCAAGCAGATATATGGATTAAATAAAACCCAACACATAGTTGCTTAATACTAAATCCCCAAAAAAAGAAACACATTATGTGAAAAACGGATCAACCTACCTCGTGAATAAATTAATCCACTTTGTAGGGAAATGGCCCCATCTCTTATGAACTCCTCCCTGTTATCCGAAATCATCATATACTAAGATAAAAAAAATACAAATGCCTATCAAATCTAAAAAAGGCCAGAATAATTCCTCATGATTTTCCAATAAAATTCTCAAAGGGTGACTTCAATTAGTGACTCACAATGTAGGGTGTCGAGCAGGATCTATGGGAGCCACATTGGTGCTAAAGGGAGTGATAGGTTGGCAATGGTCTTGATCCATATCACTCAGATCAATTCAAGCTTGGTGTGTAGACAAGCTAGGGGCTGAGATAATTGGATTTGATGTCCACCCTTATTCATCACCGCATGCATTCAAGGACTTTTTCTTAAAAGGGTTATAATAGACAACATATTTGGTCTCAACATAACTACAATACACATCAATTTATTTATTAGATCTCTACTGCCTTTTTATGGTGAAGATTCTTTGTTTGTTCATGTTTGGCTGTTTGGAAAAGCTTCATGATGCTAACTTTGGAGTCTTGTTTTTATGTAGTTTTAAAAATAAAACCGGTAGAACAAATGTGGATTAGAGACTAGTGATTAAAATCTTTATATCTGTTAGGAACAAGAGCCTTCTCAGAAAAGTGAGCATGAAATACACATTTCATGCAAGGCATCGAGTGTAACCTAAGCGATGGAGGTCCATCTAAGTCATATTCTAGCATTCCTGGACTTTATGAGTATATATCAATGATGTAGAGCTTGATGTAGAGAATAATGGTGATCATCTCCAAGGAGATCAATGTGTTGTTACTTATTAGATCTTAGATTGTATTAGAAGCTATTCAAATTAGTTATTTTTGACTAAAAATTTTAGAGTTATTTGATTTTAATGATTTTTTGCACAAAAATATGTTTATTATAGATATATATACATGTACATATACACAGATGTAACCATGCCATATCGTATCCTACAGTCCCTGAAAAACTGTTGGATTTCTATCTAAGTCCTGGAACTTATGGTAGACATTTATGCTTATCAATTAATGTATATGCAAACCTTGCTATCTCTTTCGAGCACTGTATGATAAAAATGATTATGAGTTGTAGACGCAGTGCTTTTTCTTCAACATCGTCTAAGCCTAATATGTAACTTGGGGAGTCTTCTTCTTTACGATGCAAGCTCAATGATATCTTTACTTGTATCCTCTTTGGAGAAGGATATCTAAGGGAATTGGAGAGTTTATATTACATCACTAACTCGGAACCTGTGACAGTATATTTTAAGGAAAACAATGTTGCACAGTGATATCAGGGGTTATAGAGAAAGTTGAAGGAAAACAATCTGTATCTTCCCGTATCAAACATATCTTCCCGGATCAGATGGTCCAAATACTTAAAGTTCACGAGTAACTTTATCAAACAACTTGTGTGCCTTATGAATGCATCCACATTTTGCATACATATCGATCAACACATTTGAAACTACAACATCTGACAGAGATCCACTCTTGATTATTTTTTGATTGATCTCCATGCCCTGTTCCAAAGCTCCGATTTTGCCAAATGCTAGAAGGATGTTGGATAAGTTTGTGGGGTTTGTATTTTTACGTTCATGTTGCATTTGCTTAAACAACTCCAAGGCTTTTTCATTGACCCATTTTGTACATACCTCGCAATCATCGCAGTCCTTCACCAACAACTTTCCGTAAAATTAAATCTAGAAATGTCTTCATAAAGTGATTAAGAAAAACATCAATATCCTGGGGAAATCTAGTGGAATTGACCATACTCCTTGATTTGTCTGGTTTGAGTTCTATTAATGCCAATGGTACAAAAAACATGGTGAAGTAGATAATCTGTTAAGTTTAGGATCTGCCTATGCTTTAAGAAGATAATGTTACGAAAAGTGGATAGAGATAGAGGGTAGAACTTCAATTTATGCTTGTGCTTGTTTTTAGAAAACTAATTATAAACACAGATTGCAACTCTATCAAAGAGGTTGACATGTAATTACACTCATGCATTGCTTTACTCCCATACAAAGTCTAACAAGAGCCATTGTTTGGTATGTGTCCACTATCCAGTCAAAGACATAAGCAGCAACAATCCATCCACCGCCTCCAAATCCCTTCAATTTCGTTTCACTTTCAAATTCGGGTACCTTTCCTGTCATCTTTTTCTCCTCTCTCACCACCTCCTTTGATTGTTTTTATCTTCAAGTACAAACTATTTATAGCCATTTTTCATGCTTTTATTCATCAAAATCTTATACCCATTTGGCCAATTTATTTGCAAGACAAAAGTTGCAGCAATCTGAAGGATCTTGGGATTGTAAGAAAAATATTCAGTTGGCATTTCTTTACACTAACAAACGGTCCTCTAATCGACACCCCTTATCAACATCAACTATAAAAATAATTACTAACCTTCTAAATCAAATAACATATACCATTCAAAGTGTTCACATTGCATTGTGCACATGCGATTGCTAGTTACTAATAGTATTAATATATTATAAAATAAATATGTTATACTATTATATAATGAGATAATGTATATTATTATTTGATCTATAGTATATTTTAGTAATTATATATACTACATATTTATAGTATATTAATTATAATTAATAACACATTTCTATGTATATATAAGAATAGAATACTAATAATTATTACAAATATTATTAGAATATATAAAATAAATAATGTATGTACAATAATATTATATTAATTATAACATATTCATTATTATACTAATAATATATTGTTTTTTGATATAAATAAATTTTAATATTTTTAAAATCTTTATATATTAGACATTCTATAAGTTATATGATAATAATGTAGAATTATTATGTTAATATTAATTGATATTCTTAATATTATATAATATTTAATATATAATATAAAATAAATATACTATAGTCTATTTCATATATAATTTTAATATACTATAGTCTAATAATACTCCATATTTTATATTATCATATATAATTATATTTACCAATATATGATATCAAGTTTTTAGTATCGGTATATAAATATTACTTTTTATATATATAATATATACTATTTATATATATATATATATCCTAACAAAATTATTTATATACTTAATTTATAACTTCCACATTATTAATGTACTAAATATATTATAGTCTCATACTCCACTCCTTCAAACTTACAAATTACAAATTTTATATTATCATATACAATTATATTTAATAATATACTATATTAATTTATTATTAGTATATAAATATTACTTAATATGATTAATAATATTATTATAATAAAATTAATATAGTATATCAATATATTTAATATTTTAATACAACACATGCTATTTTATTATATATATAATTACTAATAAATATATATGCACTTAATTTATAAATTACACATTATTAATATATTAAATATATTATATTAATGTAATACTCACAATAAAACTTACATATCATTAATATACTTAATATATTGTAGTCTCATATTCCACCCCTTAAAACTTACAAGTTATGAATTATATATACATTATTAATTTAATAAATAATGTACACTAAAAATAAATATTTTATTAATAATTTAAAAATATATATTACATGAACAAAATATAATTTATAAAAAAAAAAATCCTATTCTTTTTCCCTTCCATCTTTTCTTTCCCTCCAATTTTGATTCCTTCTTTTACCTCTAATTTTCTAACTTCCATTTTCGACAAATGCATATCATAATTCACATTAAGTATTACTTAACCATAGAAATAAAATATATGCCATAAATCTCATTAATGATATGTCAAACCTTTGTAGTAAAAGAATAAAAGATCAAAATATTGCATTGCATATTACAATAAATAATTAGAAAATAAAAAGACATAACAAGTCTCAAGGATGTCCATGGCCATTGGCCATCCTCGAGGGTTTTGGAGGGCCTTATCAGCCCCCTAAAAATAATATTTTATTTATTAAAAACTATAGTAGTATTGTTTACAATATATACAATGATTCCATGCTATTTAAGAATACAAAAAGTTGACATAAAAAGATACATTTGTGAATGTCTAAACCTACATAAAATGCATAATAAACATGAATACCAAACCAATGATGGTAATAGCTTGCACACCTACACAAATACAAAACATAATCAATTCATAAGTACAAAACAACTAAACTTCTCAAACAAATCATCTTTTAAGATATAAAACAATCACAAGGTAAAATAGAAATCCAAATTACCTATTGCTATATATCGTGTGCCCAAACTAAATTTTGTCATACGAGATTAACGGTGAAGTTTTAATAATTTTTTGTGAAAACACAAACAACCCATAATTAAAAAATCTATTTCATACTACAACTTAAACTTTGACTTTGAAAAAAAATAGTTTGGTAAAAAGCATATTTCACAAAAAAATCATGGTTGTTGATTGCACATCTTAAGCCCGTGTCAAAAAAATAACAAAATAATATTGATAAATAAACCCATGTAAAGACACTTTAAAAACAAAATTTGTAGAATGTGCTTATATGAAATAGAAGATTAAACCGATATTAAGCACTACTATATAAAAATTAATACATAAACCTTTAATCAAGATGATAAATCAAAATTAAGAGATTCCATTGTCAAACTTGACACCATAGAAATAATCTTCTAAACATGTAAATATCCAATCTCAAACGAGAGCAATTTGACATAACAGAATTGAATCATCTAATCTCATCACCAAATAATGCGGAAAAAGAATAGTCCATAGTAGGGGCAAACAAAAAATATGACTTAAAATGAATAATAAAAGTATGCAAAGAATGGGCCTCAATATATTACTATGAATGCCTAAACATTAACTCACAAAGCTTACATTGTTTGTTTTTCTGCATTATAAGCTCTTTCATGATAAAATTTGGCGAACAACCATAGCTTGTGGATATTAGGGTTTCTCGCTATGTTTTCAATTCCCTCTTTTGCAACATGTATGGTTTGGTGTTGGCAAGAGGTTATCATCTGCAACCAATCGCCGACAATAAATATTTCAAGTAAAACTAGGAGTCTATTGGCGTAGTTATAAACCATGGTTGCGACCAAATCTATGTCAATTTCATTATGTACAACGATTCAACATTTGATGATCATTCGACGAAGTGCTTCCACTCACATCTAGGAGATGTTGTTGGCAAAAACTAGTAGATGCATCTGTGAGTGACAAGGATTTGGAGATATAAATCTTAATCATTTGCAATTAAATTTGTAATGATATACTAGTTTGATATATCAACAATTTACAGAGGCACAAACATGAATGTTGTTGTTGTTTTTGATATCTATTAAGCAAAGAATCGAAACAACGACCTAACTAACTAATACATTTATGGTCATCAAAATATTAGTTCTTCAAACTATAGCTAAGGCGGTGCGGTAATAAATCGAAAAGAGGGGTCGGAATTAGTACAGATCATGTATTAGATGAGGGCATGGTGGGTAGGTCTCCATGCGAGCGAAGTGAAACAGAGAAAGGTCCTTCCAACCCAATGTGAGACCCATTGTCCTCCATAAGAGTATATCCCTCACATGGAAGCATGCCCAACAAAAAGAGTGGCCTAAGTTCCATTATTCCCAGAAGTGAAAAGGGTTTTGAAGGTCCCTCCGGTTCTCAAACATGACTTCACCTATCCTCATAGACACCGCCAATATATTATTTATTTCATGTGAAAGAAGTTGATGTTCGACCACATGCCTTTCATGGCTGTCCTCCTCAGTAACTATCACCTAGAGAATCAAACAAGGCATAGTAATAATGAATGGCTTCTACATACCCTCGAGGAAGGACCCTACATGGCCATTGCTCCACTTGCGGACTAATGTAGACAGTAAATAAAGAGAGAATCAAACAAGGCATATTAATAATGAATGGCTTCCACAAACCTCTTGAGGAAGGACCTGCATGGTAGTTGTTCCACTTGCAAACTAATGTAGAGAGGGGTTTGAACATAGCCGCCATCATGGCAGCGATTCTTAAGGCCATGGGGTGTGATAATTCTCGTTTTAAGTATTACTAAGGAACACATATTTTAAAATGGCTGGTAGGGCCTTTCCCCTAATGGTCTCATTATCCATGTCCATCCCAAGATTTCAGCATTTTACTCTAAACAATACATTATAGAAAAAAAGGGAGTTACAAAACATAAAAAGGAGAGAAAAATAAGTGTGGCTGCATAATTCTACAAGTATTAAAAAGGGCCTCTCTGTTAGGAAGGATCTCTAGGCCCTTCTCCAGTGTGGGAAAATGGAGGATTTTCAAGACGTCATCAAACACAACTAAAACACAAAACTAAAATTAAACCATCCTTGTACACAAAAATATGCAAATCTTTCAACTTTAGATCAATCTAAAAATATATCAAGCACGTAGTCACTTTGTTGAGAGATAATAAACAATGACCAATGTTGGCACGAGACAACCACCTTGATTACCACATATTCGGTTTCACAGATGGGCAATCCTTCAAATGGAAGATAAAATGTGAAATATAGAGCGAGAAAATTTGTGAAACGCCACAAATTTGAATGCCAATTAATCAAAACTTCATCTAAATGTAGAGGTCGGGTGATAGTGAAAAGACAAAAATTAATATGGACAGAGATCTTTGAAAAGACAAAATTAGTTTTCATTTCTAGATTCTTGGGCATCGGTGTTTGGGTATACCCACCTTGTGTGCTCCCTATAGCTCTGGTATTGGTCTGAGCCAAGGCTTAGGATAGAATACTTTGTCCCTATGGTACTAGGATGTATCCTCGAGTCCCATTGACCTATTTTGTTAACCCATGAGCATTTATATAATTTCTTCTATTAATGTTTTTTCACCGATTTGGCTACTCATCTACCCGCTTCGCTAACATAGTTTTAGATGATTCCAGGTGAAATCGTGGAGTTGCGGTGCTAGTCTTACCAAAAATATCGATTACAATGAAAATAATAATAATCCTAAAAAATTATCTGTTGTACCAATAAAATATTAAAAACCAACTCGAGTTTGGCTAAAATCATCATTACCCCCTTCATGGTTTCATAAACATATCTAAATTTTAAAACAATTTATAGTGCCACATCAAAAATCCAATAGTGCATGCATGGCATACCCGCAGAAGTGCGTATGAAAGCACTACAATTGGAGTCCATCATGGTAAGATTAAGTTGGTTTCCATTTTAGTTACCCGATTTTGCGGCGCTTCTTCAGTGGTCTTAATTTAGGGCTTCATTTTATTTTTTATTCCTCGTCTCCTTCCCTAAAATACATAACTAAAATTCATTGTAAGAAACAAAAGATTCAAAGATTAACAACTATGAAGCCTACCATCTATTTAAAACCAAACTAAAAATGCCCAAAACCTACCAGAGGATGCGAACCACATTATTACACAAAAAAAAGGAACAAAAACCCCAAAAAAATACACAAGTATACAATAAACAAAAAAATACCCATGTTCTCTACTCTCTATGCTCGCTCAAACCAAAAAAATAAAAATACAAAACACCGCTCAAACCCCACAAGAATACCCATTACATAGCAAGATCAAATTGATTCAACACCAAAAAAGAGAAGCACAACCGGCAATAAATTAGGAAACCAAATTAAAATGTTGAACCACAAAATTAAAATAGAAAGAAACCATGAAAATGTAGTCCCTTCTCCAAGCAAGCAAAATGGATTTGCAAGATGCCCTTAAATGCCCCATTTCCAGATCCAGACTTCATTCTCTTTTTCTTCTTCAACTCGACCAGAAACACATAATTGATATTAACCAAAACATAAATAGGAGAACTCTTATCTTACAAAATTAAAGAGATAGTCTATTTTAAATAGCTATATATATAAATATCATTTAACCATATGTCGAAAATGCTTGTAAAGTCTTACCAGGAAGATGCATTATCTTCTTTGCTCTGCTGTTCAAACTAGAATTTAGAAAATAACACAAAAGTACAAAAAAATGCTCAAACCACATTGTTTCGGACCTCACACAAAAAAAATCAAAACGATTCATAAGAAAAAATGGGGAGCACGACCAGTGCAAAATCATGCTACAAAAATAATGCGAGCTAAAAAACAATTCAAAACAAAAAACAAATTGAAAGAAATCATGGAATTGTAGTCGACACATTGAGGGCTTTATAGTTTTTTTCCTTTTAACGGCTCCAAAAATTGAACCTTCATCCCCATCCACTCCCCCTTTTCTCCATGAATCTTCTAGAAACAATCTCCACATTGCCTGTCTTAGAGGTCACTAATTTTGTCTTATACTATAGTTATTTGACACTTACAAAGGTCGTGTACCTTTAATTAAATAGCAAAAATAAACTAGAACAATAAAAAATGTACCTTTGATTGAAAATAAAAAATTAACCTTTTTTGGTTTACCTAACGCATATTGTAAACCTTTGTTAAGGAAGCTTAAATATCACTTTTATCGGCATAACTATATGCATTATGGTATAATTTTGAAAATATGTATGATATGACTATGATATTTGCTTAGTTTCCCATTTTATTTACATCCAAAGTGTTGTATAAGTTGGAATGCATTTTTCCTCTATTTATATTTCAATCGCTCTAAACACACAAATTTCCTCGCATTTGAAATTAATTTAATTAAAATTGATAAATATACCTCATCACTTCTTTAACTTCCCCCTCAATAAATTATTTTTGATGGCCTATTTGTCATGGTATCTATGATAATTATGGCTCTTGACGAAATTTTTCCCTATCTCATTCAAACCCTCGTCTTTGGCATTGTCCTAAGCCTTGGGCTTGGTTGGCCATTTTTTTCAACCGAGCCTTCACTTTTCGTGGAGAAGATCCAAATCCATGGCCTTGGCCTAGTTTTTTATTGCTCCTCTGAGGAGACTTGGATTTTGATTTTGCAGGAGGTCGATAAACTATGTCTACAAAACCATCGTGGTGACTTTTCCGATAAGCACTTGGAAAAGGAGCACGGTCGTGCAATAAATCATGCTACAAAAAAAATGCGAGAGCAAAAATCAAAACAAAAAACAAAAACAAAAAGAAACCATGGAATTGCGGTCCAACATAGGGTTTTATAGTTTTTTTCCTTTAACAACTCACTACTTTTTTTTTTAAACGGCTCCTGTTTTTTTCTAATGGCTCGAGCTATTTAACCTTCATCCTCATCTGCTACCCATGTTTCTCCATGAATCTTCTAGATATAATGACTCTCCCATCGCCATGTCTGTGTGAAGCCACTAATTTGTGTGAGGTTGCGCCTAAAAAGAAAAAACTAACTCTAATTAAAAAAGTGAAACTTACCTTTAATTAAAAAGTAAAAACTACCTTCAATTTAAAATGTACTTTTAATTGAAAATCAAAGTTAAGTACCTAATTTTGTTTCGGTGTTGGAAAATAATTTGGTTTTGTGCCTTGGAAAAATTTGTAATTTTATACATTTTGGGAATACATGATTGTTTGATTATGCATATGGTTTATTTTTCTCGCTTTATTGGTTGGGATCACTATTTCTCTCATTGCCCCTCTAAATTTTACGGGAAATTTTTGTTTTGATTGGTTTTTCTTTCGGCGCCTATTGTTGTGTTGTGTGGTAGACTCCTACCTTTTTACATGGCCATTATGTGAACGAGTGTGATTGGAGAGTTGAGGAAGAAAAGAAGAGGAGTAGATTGGCAAGAGGTTGCGCTTGCATGCGGCAGTGTGGATTATACGACAATGCTTAGGCAAGGTTTTCTCCTTGCCTTGTTTTGTTTTATGTTTTGTATTTGTTTTGGATGTGGTTCCTATTTTTATTCTTCGTATGTTGGGATTAGGTTGACCCGAGATAGAGATAGGGGCCCTCGACCCACCTCACCCAATATCAAATCCAAAATAGACATGCATGCAAACCAAGGGTGCAAGAGGTGAGGATGTGCACATGATTAGGATTAGATTAGGTTAAATGATGTGATTAGGATAATTAATGATGATATTTGATGGAAAGGCTAGGTGTAGGGATGTGTAGGGTAGGTGGTAGGTGAGATGTAGGAATATTAAATTCCTATAAATGTTAATGAAGGATTAAATAGGATAATATGATATAATAATGAAATAAAAGGGATTAAGGATGAAAATGGGATATTAGATGAAATAAAAGGATTAATGATAAATGATGAATGATGGTAAAATGGATTAATAATAATAATTAATCTCACGATTAATTATTATATGGTTGATGTATGAATAATAATTATGGATTAAAATAGATTAAAATGGATTGGTAGCGGATAAATGGTGATGAAGCTAAAATGCGGGACATGATTAATGTTAATTAGTCATGTATAAATTTTAGGTGTCTACATTTTGCCCCTCTTTGAAGTGTTATTGCGGAGAAATGATCATTCAAAGAATAAGTATAAGATGATAGGATGGTAATATGAAAGCCCCTAAAGTGGGTAAAGGGGAGGAACAAGGTAGATAGCCACTCGAAAAGAGAGGAGATGCCCCAGTGAGAAGATGAAGGGGTTGTGGGTGAGAGGATTAGAAGATGATAACTATAGGAGGCCCTAGTCATCGATATATGACAAGGGTACAAGATGTTTTGATTTTGGATGCCCCAATAAAGGGGTTGATGTTTGATATTGGATGTTGTTGGATTTTGGATGTTTGATGTTGTTGGATTTTGGATGTTAAATCACATGATGTCGATTTTTGGATTGTTGGATGCCCCAAATCACCATGGGGGTAATAATTAGATAAGATCTTGGATTGATGATGTTATTGATGTTAGATGTTTTTTTTCCCTTGTTAGGGGGGTAGAATTAGATAGGATCTTGGATTTTAATTATTTGAGTTTGGATGCCCCAATTAAGGGGTAAGGATTTTGATTTTGGATGTTGGATGTGAAGATGTTTGTATGGTAGGACTTGATAGGATTGATTGAAAATATTGGATAGATTGATTCGATGAATAAGATTTGATGATTGGATGTTAGATGATTGATGAAGGGTTGGTTGGATAAGGTGATGATGATTAGGCTAAGTGATGATGTAAAGGGGTGGTGTTATTGTAAAGTGCCCACAATTATCATCATTAGCAAGTGTGATTGATATGGCATAAAGCAAGATGCACTAAGGTATAAATACCATGATGACTGAATTGCCAAATTCTCGTGTCCTCATATCATTGGACAAATTAATTAAAAAGGTGGTCCTCATATCATTGGACCAAAAAGTGGCCTCATATCATCGGCCAAGTGCTAAAAGAAAAGAAAAATTGGCCTCATATCATTACCCAAGTGCTAGAAGAAAAAGAAATAAAAGAGGCCTCATATCATTGGCCAAAATATGATGCAAATGCAAGAAAAATATAAACAAGCAAACAAATCACACACACACAAATGCATGCAAAAGTGTTTTAAATTTTATGTGCGTTTTTAATTTTGTATGGATTTTAAAGATTTTTTTGGATTTTTTGTATTTTTAAGATAGTTTAGATGTGGTGGGATGAATATGTGATAAGGATGGGTGGGGTTGAAAGGAGGTGACTTTCTCCTATAATTCCCAAGGGATATGTAAATAGGGATTAAGGCTAAAGGGATGGTTTTGGATAGGATAAGGGATGCGGGGTAAAGGGATGATTGTGGATAACATAAAGGAGGTTTAATAGGATGATGGATGTGATGGGGTAGGGTAAAGGATTTGGGATAGGATAAGGTATGAGGCGAGATGATTTAGTAAGATAGTCCCCCAAGTAAAGTATGGGATGATTGATGTAGGTGTAGTGTGTTGTGCACCAATTATAAGTAAGAAGAAAAAGTAAGGGATCTGCGCTTCTAGCGGATTATAAAGTTACCCCAGTCATAATGATGACAAGTTAAAGGAAGAAAAAAGGGGGAAACAGAGGGTGGATAGAATAAAGTAATATGATCATCGATTGCCCATGATGATGGATGCAAAAGGATGTGGATGTAAAGGATGGATGGTTTGTAATGGATGATGAATAAAAGATGAGCTTAAAAGCACATGTTGTAAAATAAAAGTAAGCCTAGAACAAAAATGTGACCAA
This sequence comes from Taxus wallichiana var. yunnanensis, assembly GCA_018340775.1. Lineage (NCBI taxonomy): Eukaryota > Viridiplantae > Streptophyta > Pinopsida > Cupressales > Taxaceae > Taxus > Taxus wallichiana. The sequence goes on along the minus strand of CM031238.1, from coordinate 200,040,892 downwards.
GGTCTAAGAAATACTTGGCAACATACAAGCACGATGTCTCTTTGAGATCAAAGTGTGTGCAAAAGTGATAGTTAATTACCACTTGAAGTGAAGACTCAATGGGTAGGATGTAAAAACAAGCTAGATATTGTATAGGAGTGATTAAGTGAAGTAGGCTGATGTATGGTGAATGAAGGTTAAGGTTAAGCCATGAATTTCTCTATTTCCAACCAAGCATCCATAGCTCCAACAAAGATACATCTGATTATTGTCACAACATTTATCTACTGCGCCATCCAAGTGTTCATAGCCCCGAGAGTTGCTTTGAAACACCCCCCTAGAGAGAGTCTTGACGTGGATTTTATTTGATATTTTGAATTTTGATATGATTTTTTTGTTGATATTTTTCTTTTTAATATTTTATATTTTGATCCACTCTCTTAAGACCTCTAGGGGTTAAGAATCACAAGTGGCTTGATGGGGGGATGGAGATGAGTGTGGTGATGACATTGGCTAGAGTGTCATAAGATGCACCCAAGGGTCTTCACCACAAGTTAATTAAGATGTGTGATTAAGTGATTGGATCTCTAAGATACAATCGTTCTTGGATGTTGATAGTAAGGATAGCCCAAGGTCACACAAGTGTAATAGGTACTAATGACTTACATCATGTGTGATTAATTCAATTAAGTACTTGTGAAGATGGATTGGATTGGAATGAGGATGGAGGGATGAGGAAAGAACATCCATGTGCAAAGGACAACCTAAATGCTCAATCTGATTTTAGGTGTTTGGGATGTGTAAGGGGATTATAATATTGGGGATTGGTAGATGGATTGATGGGTGGATCAAGGAGTTGGTAGGATTGGGTTGTGATTGGGTATTGTTAGTGTGAGGTTTATAGCCTAAGTTTGATTGTCCTTGTTCATGGAAAACATATTTTTGCTATAGGCGATGAGGTGGATGGAGAGGATGATGTCATGTGATCATCATGAGATCGTGGGGTTATAAATTTGTCATCCGTTAAGAGGCCGGATTTAATGAAGGATGGGGGTGAATTTTTTTGTTGGTTTTAGTTGATGAAGGATGTTTAGATTGATGATTATATTTTTAATTTTTGGTTTATGAGGGATCTTTGGATTAATGATTAGATTTGGATGAATGATGGTTTTGGATGTTGAGTGGGATTTTGATGATGGAGGATGGTTGGGGATAGGGTTAGGATGGAAGGGTGGGGATAGAGAGGTATAAGGATAAGAAGTCCTTGGTTAATGAGATTTTGGACATAAGACTTAAATTGCATGCAACGATTGGTCAAATGTCCATGGGTGTGATGGAAGTCACAATAATAGTTGTCCCTATACCAAGATGGTTTGGGAAGGTTTTGATTACGTGATTTGATGGGAGGATGGATGATCAAGTTGAATGTTTTTAGACATGGAAGATGGTAGTCAAGGATTCACTAAAGGAGGTGAAGGCGATTGGGGTTGGTAGGAGAGATGGTGTGGGTAATAAGAGTGGTTTAGGTAGGATATGTGTAGGAGTGGGTAGGATGGGATAGGATTGAATGGATTTAGATGTAGGTTTATGATGTGGATTAGATGGTTGGGATTTGGATGGAAGATTGGCCTTGGGGGCTTTAGAAGGTTGGTTTGGTTTTGGATTGGTTTGAGTATGTGGTTTTGAGGGAGATGATTTTTACTTAGGATTAGATTGTTTAGGATTAGTAGATGTAGATGAAGGGGATGGGGTAGATTTAGATGAAGGGGATGGTTATGATATGGGGGTCACATTAGATTTAGGTGATGTTGGGATGAAGGAGATTTGGGAGATGGGTGTGGTATAGAACCACATTAGATTTGGTTGATTTTGGGGATAAAGTAGATGAAGGTGGCATAGGAGCCTCATTAGATTGGGTAGGAGATGGGGTGGGGAGAGGATTGGTATTGTATGTGTTAGGTTTAATATTTTGTGGCTTAGGATTCGTGTTATATGTTTTAGGATTGGGGATGGTGGATTTGAGATAGGATTTAAGGATGGGATAGTGTTAGGTTTAGGTGATGAAGGGGATGGATTAGGATTATATGTGGATGAAGGGGATGAGGGTGGCATAGAAGCCACATTATATGGTTTAGGATTAGAGATAGAAAATGAGGAGGGTGACTTAGAAGTCATAGTAGATGAAATAGTTTTAGTAGGATTGGATGTAGGTGATGGAGAGGATGCAATAGGCTTAGGGGATAAATTTGATGGTGGATTAGGGATTGTGGGACAATCTAGGAGAAATTCTAGGGGATGAGGTTGGGATGATGAGGATTTAGAATTAAGGTGTGATGTAGGGGATAAAGATAGTGGTTTGGTTTGGTCTTGATTGGATGTGATTGGGTATGTATAAGGTACGTTATGATATGTTTTGATGGGAGGGAGTTGGGGATTAGGTTGGTTGATGGGGGATCTATAGGTGGATAATGGTGATGAAGGATTATGTTTGGATAATAGATTAGCAAATTCTAAAATAAGGTCATTAGATGTTGGTGGTGATTTAGGTTTTGACTATGGTGTAGATTTTAGTTTAGATTTGGATTTGGAAATGGGTGTGGTGGATGAATCATAATTGATTAAAGTTTGAAAATAATATCTTTATTGGTGGAAGGGGATGATTGGAGTTGATCAAAATTGATGTATTTAGTTGATGGTGAGGATGGAGGATGGTTAAAGATGTTGGATGATGTGGATTGGGGATTAAGTGTGATTGAATGTGTGGATGGGGATTATCTTCGTCGATGTCAACAAGGTCCTCATCATCATAAGTGGATGTGAGGGGGATGGTTGAGAAGATGTTTGGTTAAGGTGTGATTGGAGGTCAATAATTTGTTGGTTAAGATTTTGGATGGTTGTGAGGATGGTGGGATCAACTTGGGATGGGTTAGGAGATTGTTGGATAGAGGATGTGAGTGTCATAATTTGGTTTTTTAAAGATTGGATAGTAATAGGGATGTTTTGATCAAAGTGGGAGGGTAAAGGTTGATGAGTGGGGATTTGACTTTGATGGGAGACATGATGAGGGTGGGGGTTTAGATAATATTTTAGGAATAGGATTGGGTATGGATAGGATGTAGGTAGGATAGGACTAAGATGGAGGGATTAGATGTGGATGGGATGGATTAGGAAAGGGATAAGATTGGGGTAATTAGATGGATGGATTGGGTTTGATTATGTTTGGATAGGGGGTCGATTTGATTATTTGATTAATGTTTTATTGGTTGATTAATGTGTGGTCAAAATGATATGTAAGAAAACAACACACATGTAAAAACACAACCTAGCTAGTCAAGTGGGTGTGCAACACAAGCTATAGCCCCATTTTAATACCACACACGACAATGGCACTCACTGAGCTGGCCCACCTTTACGTCGATGTGTTATCGGCTAGCAAGTAATCTTCGGTGGTTCTATTATCACCAAATCATAGCACCCTTATGTTTACACAAGTGCATATACTTGAGCTCGTGGTGTGATTGGATAACATGGGTACTATCTCCAAGTTGTGGGACTTGCTACTTGAGATAGAAGTCCAAAGAAAGTTGGTTCTTGCTCCTAAACTACCTGCCACAATCTACTCTAATGTAGGCAAAACTAACTGTCATAATCTAACTTTCTAAGGGACCAAGGAGAGAGAATGCATAAAAAATGAAAGCCTACACTACAACGGTGATACACCAGAAAAGGAGGGGTGTGAGAGTAGTTTTCCATCATGTGAAAAATAGAAGTAAAATGCATACTAGAAGGGGTGATAACAGTTCTCCACAATCTAGAAAATGCATTCACAACAATATTTCATACATGCACAATAATAATGAGTCCTTGCAAGAGCATAAAAATAGACACAATATTCTTGTAATGAAGGTTGAAAGGGAAAGAAGAGTGCAAACAAACACAACAAGGGAAGATGCATCCACAAACTTGTATTTTATTGCTTCATGATATGCACAATTCAATCTATTACAAGATAAGGGCCTAGATCACCATGCAAGGAGTCCACTACAAGGGCCTGTAGCACATTGGATTCACAAAGCAATTTTGATAGAGCTTTGCTACTAAAAACTACCTCCCTTTACAATGAGCCCAACACTCCAATTTATAGAAAAATAAGAAGAGAGAGGGAAAATGGAAATCCCGAAATATGTCCTTCAACCACTTGTAAGAGGTATTAAATGGAGTGAAATGATGTTCTATTTCTTGAAAAAGGCTCCCCATACTATCTCATGACTTGCAACAGTGAAAGAATGATAACCATGCCTCTTAATTACACTCCTAACCACCAAATAAAACACCGTTATGAACTCAACCATGTTTTTCTACAAAATCTCTATCTATCCTTCATCAAATCTAGATTTTATTGATTTTTTGTGTTAGGCTTGGATCCATGATTCCAAGGGTACCAATTTTGTGTGATTTTGCTGAGAAATGCAAAATTTATGGCCTTCGAGTGTGAGTGGCTATTTTGGGCCTGCAGCATCTTCTCACATTCGACAAGAATGAGCATTAATTGATCGAGCTGAATATGTTTATTTTATTTTAATGTATCTACCCTCATCAAAATTAAGAAATCTAGTTGTTGTGATGCAAAGGATGTTGTGCTTGTTCCAAAAAGATGTATCATGACTTGTGCGGGGATCAAGAACTTGATGCATGTTATCAAATTTACCTCAAGGGGTGAATTTTGGATAACAATTTTGGCAACTCAACGGGTTATCTACCTGCTAGATGAAGTATGGCCAGCTTCCTATAGCAATCCATTGGGCATGGAGTCTGTCTGATAATCTCTCATTTGATCTGAAGTTTGAAAACTTGCATCCTTGAGCCATTGAAACATTTGTTGATTTGATTCTCCTGTGGCTGCAAATTCTTTTCCGGGAGCTTGATGAACTGTAAACATGCACACACTAGAAGTAATAGGACATGTGCGCCAAGAACTTAGGGAAATGAAAACTATTCTAACAATGTGATACAATGTGCATAAGCACTTGGAGGAATGGAAATTCTAAATTAATATTTACAAGGGTGAGAAATTCTCCTTCTAGTAGCAACGTTTGAGATAGATTCCATTGACCGAATCTGCAACTCTTCACCATTCAACTTAGCCAACCGGAAGGCATTTCTACCTTTGTATTCAATGATCATGTATGGACCACTCCATATGGCATCAAACTTGGAATGTTTTCCTGGCTTTGCACGATCAACATCCCACTTCAGTACCAAATCTCCAGCTTGTAATATCCTGGCCTTAGCTTTCTTGTCAAAACTCTTCTTGATCAATGCTTGATCTTTCTCCATGGTCTACATTGCATGTTCTCTTGTTTCTTCTAATTCCATCAGCTCTGCATACCTGATTTCCATAGGCTCAAACTCAGCTAGTTCCAATTGTTTCATGAGTTCTAATGTTGGCAACTCGAGTGATATAGGTAGAACTGCTTCTTTCCCATATACAAGCTTGTATGGAGAGCTTCATGTAGACCTCTTGGGTGTGATCCTATCAGCCCATAGAGCTGATTTGAGCTTTGCGTGCCAAGTTCTCTGATTCTCATCAAGAGTTCTTCTGATGATTCTTAGTAGGTTCTTGTTCGTAGACTCTGCTTGACCATTACCCTGAGGGTAATAATTCGATGAAGTGTTGAGATACACACAATTCTTGATAGCCCATTCAGTGATCTTTGTGCCAAGGAATGCCAATGCATTGTCTGATATGATAGTGGTAGGGACACCAAACCTCGTGACTATCCCTTCATAGAAATCCAAGATGTTGGATTCATTTGCCTCCTTGAGTGCCACTGCTTCAGTCCACTTGGTGAAATAGTCTATTTCCGTAAGTATCCACTTATGGCCTTGAATTGAATTTGGATTGATAACCCCAATGAAGTCCAATCCCCATTGCATGAATGGTTGATTTACTAAAATCGGACAAAGGGGCAAGGCTCTTGCTAACCTTTCTTTCCCTATGAAGAATGCACATCTCTTGCATTTCTTGACCCATGAGTAACAATCATTGAACATCGTAGGCCAATAGTAACCAACCTTCATGTTTTGAGAGTCATTACTTGTGGAGTGAAGTGGCCTCCGCTTCCCCGTTGTTGGTGCTAATTCTCGGTTGCATAATGTGCCATAGTGTTCCATGCCCAAATCTACTCAAAAACATTTTATTTTTCGATTTTGGTGGTCTTCACTCATCTTCCCCAATTGAATGCTTCAAAGATGCCCAAGATATTATTGTATTGCCTAATTTGAAACAATTCTACAAGTTTTCCCCCTTTTTTGTGCTCTAGGTTTTCCATATGGTCGGGCTATGTTGTTTTTCCTTTGTCAAATCATGCAAAAACTCAAAATTGATCAATCTAAAGTTGTTTACAATTAAAATCCCAATCCCCAAGTTGAAAACAACATCAAATCAAGTTTTTGAAATTGATCTATCATCCTTGTTAAAAAATTTGATTTCTAGGGCATCCTCTATATTTTTGACATTTTAACGGTCATACGGGTGTCATCTACCCATCAAATTCATCATCGCAACATTATTGCAATGTGGCGGGTTCCTATTGGCTAGGGGGGGGGGAAATGTTTTCTAACTTGTCATTTTGAAATTTTGGCTTGAGGAAAAATTTTGCTTTGTGGCTCCGCTTCTCATAAAGGGTGCCTATGTGGCACATGCTAATTGGTTGAGGAGTGGCGGGTGGTGGATTTACCTTAGGAATTTTGGCTTTCATTTTGCAAAATTCTCAAAGTCAATTCTTGGCCCAAAAGCCCACAGCGAAATGGGAAGAGGACACATGGCTCGGGGGACATGAGGTGGTGGAAGGAGTTGGTGATTTTTGACTCAAAGTGTCAAGGGAAATTTTTGACCAAGGCCCTCATCCAATAACAAGTGGACACGTGTCTAGGAAATTCAGTATGGGAGGGCAGAGGTTTTGATGAATTTGAAGTTTTTAAATTCAAAACTTTGATGTCAAATGTTTACCCAAGGTCCACAACTAATAAGAAGTGGACATGTGTCCAAAAATGCAAAAATCAAGCAAGGGGGCCGAAGGAAAATTTTGTGAATGTTTTTCCACTCCAATCCAGAGCCAACACATGTCCCAAAAGGCGAGGGGGGAGGTTCGGGCCTCGGAGAAACTTTTGGAAATTTTACAAATTTTGGCAAAGGGAGCTAAAGTCAAAATTGAAGGCATGCCTCCACAGCCAATCTATGGAGGACACGTGGCATTTTCAAAGGAGTCAAATGGAGAGTGCGGGCCCGAGGAGAGTTTTGAAACTTTGTAATTTTGGCGGGTAGAATTGGAAGCTTGGACCCGCAAGAAATGAGGAGAGACACCATGTGGCGAGAATAAAGTGGGTGTTCGGGCTGCGGAGAAAAGCAAAATTTCCTTTTTTCAAAAATGGAGCAAAATGGATAGAATTGGCCTACAATTTAAAGGGGCCCATATATGGACACGTGGTGGGCACAGGAGGCAAGCGAGGAAATTTTGTAAAATTTTCCAAAATTTAAAAAGGGTCGCAAATGTAATTTTAAAGATGGTGACCCGATCTAATCATGTTTTGACACGTGTCCCACCTTGTCCAGAGTCAAAAAGGGTATTTTGAGCTTATTCGTGGATCTCATCTACCACGTGGAGGGATGGTATTTAAAGTTATACAAAATCGATGATTATTGTGCATTCACCCTTTTGGCCGCCATGGGAGCTCCAAGAAGCTTGGATTCATCATTTCTTCATCAAATTGCATCAAATTTTATATGATTTTACATCGTCTCGGCCTTCTGAGTGTAATGGCACTATTTTCATGACCTAATTCGGTGATCTATGATGTTTTTGATACATTTTTGTTCGAAGCCCGATAAAAATGTGAAAAGTGAAAATCAAAAGTTACAAAGGTGAAATGATAAGGGTAAAAGGTGAAAAATGATTGATAAAACATGTTGCATGCCTAAATGATAAAAACGTGACCCTAGGATGGATAAGGATCCAAATTTGTGTAATAATTAAAACTTTTATGCATCCCTGGCAACCTGCGAGTTGTTTTCCAGTTTGATGTCATTTTCATGAAATCATGAGGAGTTTTGTAACAAATTTGATCCCATAAGCATATTCTTTGCTTGGGAAGGAAGACTCCAAGATGGCATAGAGTATATATCATATTTTTGGAGAATTTAAGAGAGAGAGGAGAAAAAGAATTTAGAATTTCACGGGAAAACTTGAAGAAATCCATTTCTTTGAGAAAACCACCTGAGAGCCATTTTCAATTCTCATTTTGCATCAGATTTTATCATGTTGAGTTGGTTTCAAGTTGTAAAGCCATCAACAAGCTCTGAGATTGTTCTCATGACATTCCCCTGCTAATATATTTGATCATTTTCTAGATTATCTGGTTTTCTCTTGGCAAAAAGTTTGCATATACTTATGTTTCAGAATGTTTTCAATTTGTGTTTCTTGCTCATGTTGCAATCTTGTGTTTAGGATCTCTTTGATCATACATGGTCTCATTTCTTGTTGATGGTTTGATGGCATCTGCAATCTTATATCATAAGAGCCTTCATCTATAGAAGATAAACAGATTTAAAATCATTTTATTGTCCTTGAATATTGAGATTGTTTGTAAACCTTTGGGTGCACCTTAGGTCATGATCAAATAGGGATTTCTTGGATACTTTGTTGGTATATTTGCTTCAAGATTTTGTGGTAGGTTATCAAAGGTTGTGTGGAAGAGTGTAGATCTGGGCCTCCATTTGGTGCACATATCTTGGTTGAAGGAGTATTTTAAACCTTTTGAAGCATTTCTACTGTTTAGGTGTTACAAATTTCTTGCAAAGGTCCTCAAAGAGTTTGGTAACCTCTGGTTGGTCTAGTCTAACATCTCCCAAAAAAATTTCATTCAAAATAATTAACCCTACCCTATACTACCCCTGCATTGCATTGTGTTAACAAGAGAATACAATCTATTTACAAAAATGCACAAAGCAAATCAGGATAATACTATCTCTCTAGCAACCTCTTGCCTTTTTTGAAAACATTTCCATCATTTAGTAGTGACAACTCTTTTGAGTTTGAATAATGGAGAATTGATCATGTTTTCCCAAGGCCCTTCCATAGATATGCAAAATACAAAGATATCTCCACCTCCTTCACCAAAAAAAGGTTGTAATATAGGTTCTCTTGCCTTGGTTGATAGGCACAACCTAAAATAGTGAGGATCAAATAAAAATCCTTCGAGGTACTACCCACTCCTTAAAATCTTGAGTGCTAACAAGTAAAATAGATGTCTCCCAGCTAAAAATGACATACAATCATTTATCTGCCTCTGAGTGTCTTGTGCAAATCCATGATGTTGCTTGAGTTATGAAGGAGATTAAGTTTGGGTACCAACACCCGTGGCACCAATTTTGGGGAGTTCTTGGGAATTTCTTGGTGTTTTAAGGTGTTTGAGAATTTGTGTATTCAAGTATTTGAGCTACTACATTGTCAAGATATCATCCTATGTTTCAAATCTGCAGGTTTTAAAGCAAAAGTTTTCAAGCTCGGCTGCCCTTTTTCCATATACTAGCAGTTTCATACACTTTGTTGCATTATGTTTGGTTGATTTAAGAAGAAGAAAGTCTGGTTTATAAAGCAAATTTAATAGAATTATTTTTTTAGTGCATTCTTGCACAACCGAGGTGAAATTCCTTAGTGGCGACTCCATGCTGATTTAAATTTGGAAATACCAGTGTCTTAAGATTTCTATCATTTATTTTTGTGTTGTTGATCTCTGCAAAAGTGGAGGGAAGAAGATCTCTCTTCCTTAAAGACTCTTGCTAAGAAAATTGTTCTCGAGACTTTAAGAAATTCGAGTTGGAAGGGAGAAGAGTTTGGAAAGTGGTTAAAGGTCAGGACATCGAGGCAAAGATATAGCCATTGGTAGAGAGATTAGCCTTTGGTAGAGGACTATCATTCTCCTTCAAGTGATTTTATTCAAGAAATCCTCTCATAAACTTGTTTGCCTCAACTAGTGAAGGTCCTTCTTGCTGCACTGGTAAGTTCCTTCTCCAATCTACACCTCTGTGTTTTAATTCGAGTAAAACTTTCCAAGAAAATCAGCACTTAGAGGATATTAGTCTTATGAATCACATTCTTGAACCCAAAAGACATAACACTTCTCCTCATCAGCTTGTTTCACCTCTAAGATCACCTCCACCAAACAATATGGCTCAACCTAGACCTCCATTTCTTGTTAACACCTTTGGTCCTATAAATTTTAGAGGAATGGATAGTTACCTAAATGTTTTCCCACAAGATGTCGAAATAGGTTGCCAAAATTTTAGGTAACAATGCTATTAATATGTGATCAACATCTCAAACTTTTTGATAATATGATGGAAGATTTGTAGATAGAGTTTGAGGATGTGTATTGATTTCTTTTTATAAGAAGAACCCTAATGAATCATTCCATGACTTGAACTTACTGAGGTTTAACAAAATTTGAGAAGCCTTCCTATTGGTTTGAGGCCTTATGATGAATCATTTATTCATACACTTGAAGATGCTAGGGATTGGTACACAGGTCTCTACCCTATAACTCTATTGATTCATGGACTGAAATGAAAAATGTAATTAGGTTGCAATATGGTAGCCTACAAGACTGATCCTAGGTTTCTTTTGTCCTCTTAAGAGTTTTAAAATATCAACCTAAGAACCCTAATGAATTAGTCCATGAATTTAACACAAGGTTTAACAAAACTTTGAGAAGAAAGGGTATTCAGACTTCAAGTTGGTTTGAGGCCTTGTGATGAATTATGTTTCTCCCCCTCATGATCTTGAAGTTGATGTAGTGCAAGCTTTTGAAATTCCTAACAATGACTTTGAATACTTGAGAGCTTTGATGATTAAGAAGTATGATGGTGGTATCCCTTCGGAGGAAGATAGACAATTGTTGATGAATGTTGTTGTAGCTCAAGAAAAGGACTATAACACTAGAAGCAAGGTTGTTAAGGGAGTTGGGCCTCAAGCCAAAACTAAAACACCCTTGCTCACAAGCATTCCAAAGGATGCTCCTAGGAAAGAAACACTTACTAAGGCTCTGTGTCCCAGCAAAAATTACAGTCCTCATCATGCCTAGGCTGCCAAGAATCCTTTGCCATCTGATGAATCTTCTTATATCCCTTCCAATGTTGTATTTTGCCAAAGAGTTTCCCCTATGACATAGCCCAAGTATTGAGCCAAATTAAAGTGAGTGTTCCAATCATTGAGTTTCTTAGAATTCTTGAGCATAAGAAGAGAGCATTTGAGTACTTGGGATTGAAAGAAGAGAAGATCACCCCAAGAAGAAATGTAAATGTTGTTGAGACTCCTCTTCAAATCATTGTTGGCCTTGAAACACCACCAGCAGTGGAAGATCTTGGAGAGGCACTTGAGGTATATTTGGGGACATCCTTGGTTGATTCCCAATTGAATGTTGATCCATTCTTTACAACTTTTCTCATAAAAGATAGGCTACTTCACAATTGCATGTTTGATTCCGGTGCATCATGTAATGTCATGCCTCTAGAAGTCATGAATGAGTTGGATATCAAAGTGACAACAACCTATGGGAAGTGTACTACCATGGATTCAAGGGAAGTGCCGGTTGTTGGTTGTGTGAAGGGTTTAGTAGTGCAACTTGCAGCCTATCCGGGTAAGAATTTGAAACTTGATGTTGTAATTGTTGACTACCCTACCAAATGGGGTATGATTTTGTCAAGAAAATGGGCTGCAAGTGTTGGTGGTAGTGTTCATATGGACATGTATTTTTCTACTATTCCCATTGAGGGCATAGCTTGTCAAACTCTATGGTGAAAAGAAAATGTTGCACTTGATTGAAGATCCCAACAATGCTTCCTATGAAGTGTTGTTTGCTGATGTAGATGCTGAGAATTTCATTGGTTTTGCTGATGGAAAAGAACACAAGATGGATAGATCAAAGTGCCTTGATATGGTAGGTTCTCCTTGGACCTTGCTATTTGATGGAGCTTGCTCCAAATTTGGAAATGGTGCTGGTATAGTTCTACTTTCTCCTAGTTTAGAAGAGTTTGATTTTTCCTTCAAACTTAATTTTGAATGCACTAACAACATTGCTGAGTATGAGGCATTGTTGTTGGGGTTAAGAATTGCATGGAAGTATGGAGTGAAGGATATTGTTGCAAAAGGAGACTCAGAGCTGGTTGTCAAACAAATAAGAAAACTGTATGCTACAAAAAATCAGCGTATGAAACAATATAAGCATGCAGTTTGGGATCTAATTGAAATGTTTGATTCCTTTAACATTGTTTACCATGATAGAGGTCTTAATGTTTTGCTGATAAGTTGGTAGTGCTGGGTTCTAGATTTGAAAATTGCACCATTTCACCTTATTGTGAATACAACATTGAAGTGTTGACTAGGCCAGCTGTCCTTGATAATGTGAAACATTGGCAAGTGTTTGATGATGATGCTCAAGTGCTAAGGTTCTTGCAAAACCAAGGTGAGTTTGTAAATCAGAATATTGATTGGGAGCCAATGGTATGCATGACTGAAGGAAGAGAAACTTTTGTTTGGAAAAGATATCATCCAATTGAAAACAAACACCATTCCTAGAGGTCTTGTTGCACTTGAGTCAAATTTTAACAATGTTGATTGCATCATAAATAGAAACATGTCTACTTCAAGGGATGTGGAAGAGCATGACTTGGGAACAAAGGAAAAACCAAGGAAGGTTTGGTTGGGCAGCAATTTAAACAAGGAAGAAAAACAGTCCTACCTCCAATTGTTGAAAAATATCAAGACTACCTTGCTTGGTCCTATTCAGAGCTGAAAGCATATAGAGAAGATTTATTTCAGCATGAGATCCCTCTTGAAGAAAATGCCAAACCATTCGAGATAGGCAAAGGCCAATTAATCCACTTCTCTCCATGAAAATGCAAGAGGAATTAAAGAAGTTGAGAGATGGAGGTATTATTCAGCCCACTAGATATTCATCTTGGGTTGCAAACCTTGTGCCAGTTAGAAAGAAGAACGGAGACATCAGACTTTGTGTGGATTTTAGAAATCTAAATAAAGCATCCATGAAGGAAAACTATCCCTTGCCAAATATGGAAAATATGTTGCAGCTTGTGACAGGATCAGAATTGCTCTCTACTTTGGATGGTTTCTCCGAGATACAATCAAGTAGTTGTCAAAGAATCAGAAAGACTTAAGACAACCTTCACTACTCCTTGGGGGACTTATGTTTTTGTAAGGATGCCCTTTGGATTGATGAATGTTGGTGCCACTTTTCAAAGGGCAATGGATGTTGCTTTTTCTAGTTACATCAATGAGTTCATTGCAGTTTACCAAGATGATGTGACTGTGTTTTCAAGGCAGCGAGGTGACCATTTGCAACATTTGGAGAAGATGCTGATCAGATGTAGGGAGTATGGAATTTCTCTTAATCCAAAGAAGTGTCATTTTGGTGTGCAAAAGGCCAAGTTTTTGGGACATATTGTATCTAAAGATGGTGTTATGATAGACCCTGAGAGAGTGGAAGCAATCAACAAAGTACCTATCCCAAGAACCAAGAAAGGCATCCAATCTTTCTTTGGCCAAATCAATTTTATTAGAAGGTTTGTTTCCAATTTTGCTGAGCTAACTCTTCCAATCACAAGCATGTTAAAAAGGACCAAGTTATCAGGTGGGAGGAGGCTTCCATTCAAGATTTTGAAGGAATAAAGGATGCACTTAAGCATGCACCTGTTTTAGCAGCTCCAAACTATAAGAGGCCTTTCCAAATCTTTTCCTTTGCCTCTGAATATACCATTGCTTCAGTTTTGTTACAAAAGGATGAGAATGGGGCTGAGAGGCCTATTGCCTTCTTTAGCAAGGCTTTACAAGTAGCTTGAGTTGAAGTATACAATCATGGAAAAACAAGCATTTTCCTTGGTGAAAGCAACAAAAGTTTTCAGGCCTTATATATTGAGTTCAAAAGTTGTTTCTTATGTTCCCCACACCATGGTGAAAGACATCTTATCAGAAATGGAGATCTCAAGTAAAATATGTAGATGGGTGAAAAAATTACAAGAGTATGATATGGATATCCAAACCACAAAGTTAGTAAGAGGTTTGGGTCTTGCTAAGCTCATGGCTGAGAGCAACTTGCAAAATGTAGAAGTGAATCAGCTAGAGGAAGAAAGGGCATATCTTCTTGAGAAATTGATGAGTTCTGAATGGTACAAAGATGTGATCTTCTACCTCAAACACCTATGTGTCCTAGTCACTTGAATAAAAATCAGAAAAGAGCCCTCAAGTGGCTTCTCAAAAATATATCATAACAGACCTTGGGCTGGCTTGGAAGAACCCTGAAGGTGTCCTCTTGAAATGCATAACTGAAGATGAAGCTCCCAAGATAGTGCTGATTTCCATGGGGGAGTTTGTGGAGGACACTTTTCTGGGAGGGTGAACACATAAGATTTTGAGAGCTGGTTATTGGTGGCCTACTCTTTTTAAAGATGCAACCAAATTTGGTTAGAAAGTGTGATAGTTGCCAACATTTCTCTAGAAGACTAAAAGCTTTAGGCTCCCTTCCTTTGCAACTGTATCAATTGAAGCCCCTTTCAAACAATGGGGAATGGACTTCATTGGTGAGATTTCAGATCCTTCTAGTGCTGGTCATAAATGGATTCTTGTAGCCACTGATTATTTTACAAAGTGGGTTGAAGCAATTCCATCTAAAAAGGCAACACACCAAGTGGTAATGGATTTCTTGTTGAATCATATCATATGCAGATTTGGAGTTCCAGTTAAGATTGTATCTGATAATGCCATGTGCTTTAGAGCCAAACCTTTAATGGCAATGTGCAATGAATATGGGATAAATCTAACTTATTCTTCAAACTACAATCCACAAGGGAATGGACAAGCTGAGTCCAAGTAATAAGAACTTGCTCAAGATCATTAGAAGGACCTTGAAATGAACAAGAAGAAGTGGGGAGAAAAATTGAAGTTTGCAGTTTGGGCTGATAGAATAACTCCTAAAAGAGCAACTGGTAAAAGCCCATTTGAATTGGTGTATGGAACTCGCTTTTTTGCCCTTACACCTGCAATTATCCTCATTTCAATTTCCCAATAGTTGGAAGATCAAGAGCATGGCCCATATGAATCAAGGATTAATCAGATCATTGAGTTAGATGAAGAGAGAAGAGCATCCCATCAAAGGCATGTCAGATTTAGAGAGAAATTGAAGAGATTGTTTGATAAGAAGGTCACTCCTAGAGCCTTCAATGTTGGAGATCTGGTTTTTCTATGGGATAGTAGGCATGAAGACAAGGGAAAACATGGAAAGTTTGATGCATTATGGATGGGCCCTTATGCCATTGATATCAGAATTGGTGAACATACCTTTTTTCTCAAAGATCTAGATGGGGAATTGTTGGAGCTGCCTATTAATGGCAGACATTTAAAACATTTCTTGGATTAAATCCCCAAATTGAGGTATGCACAAATTGTACATTTGTATAGTCCTTGTTTTTTCTTTGTTTTTTTTTTTGTTGGTGTGTGGTTTTCCCTTTTGTCCTTTTATTGAGTTTTCATAATGTGCCCTAATGTTCCATGCCCAAATCTACTCACAAACATTTTATTTTTTGATTTGGTGGTCTACAGTTCATCTTCCCCAATTGAATGCTTCAAAATGCCCAAGATATTATTGTTTTTCCCTAATTTGAAACAAAATCCAAGTTTCCCCCTTTTTGTGCCCTAGTTTTTCAAATGGTCGGGTTGTGTCATTTTTCCTTTGTCAAATCATGTAAAAACTCAAAATTGATCAATCCCAAAGTTGTTTGCAATTAAAATCCCAATCCCAAGGTCAAAAACAATGTCAAAAATGATTCAATTGATTTAAAATAAAAAAATCTGCCTTCCTTGTTAAAAATTTGATTTCTAGGGCATCCTCTATATTTTTGACATTTTGACGGTCATATACGGTGTCATCTTCCCATCAAATTCATCATCACAACATTATTATTGCAATGTGGCGGGGGTTCCTATTGGCCGGGGGTGGTCGGGAAATGTTTTCTAACTTGTCATTTTTGAAATTTTGGCTAAAGGGAAAATTTTTGATCCATGGCTCCGCTTCTTACAAAAGGGTGCCTACGTGGCACATTCTGATTGGTCGAGGGATTGGTGGGTGGGGGTTTACCTTAGAAAATTTGGCTTTCATTTTGCAAAAATTCTCAAAGTCAATTTTTGGCCCAAAGCCCGCATGATGAATGGGAGAGAGACACACGTGGGCTCGGGGGCATGCGGGTGGTGGAAGGAGTTGAGAATTTTTGTTTTTGGCTCAAAGTGTCAAGGGAAATTTTTGACCCGAAGGCCCTCATCCAATAGCAGGTGGACACATGTCCAAAAAAAGTTCACATGGGAGGGCAGGAGGTTTTGATGAATTTGAAGTTTTTAACTTCAAAATTTTTAAAATTTTTACCCAAGCTCCGAACCAATCAGAAGTGACACGTGTCCAAAATGCAAAAATCAAAAAGGGGGTTTTGGAAAAGGAAAATGAAGATTTTGTTTGAAAATCAAAAAAAGTGGTCCCAAAAAGGTGAAAAAATGGAAAGGGGAGGTGGGTTCGAAAGTTTTGGAAAACTTTTGGAAATTTTTTCCTTTGGCAAAAGAGCTAAAAGTAAAATTGAAAGATGCCTCCACACCAATGGGAGGACACATGGAATTTTTCAAAGGAGTCAAAATGGAGAGCGCGGGCCCGAGGAGAAATTTTGAAATTTTGCAAATTTGGCAGGGAGGTTTGAAGGAAGAATTGAGGCTTGGACCCGCGGCGAATGGGAGAGAGCCACGTGGCGAGGAAGAAAAAGGGGGTGTTCGGGCCCATGGAGAATTTTGAAAATTTTCCTTTTTCAAAAAAAGGAGAAAATTGATAGAATTGGCCCATTTTTCAATGGGGCCCACATATGGACACGTGGCGGGTCCAGGGGAAGAGGGGGAAATTGCAAAATTTTCCAAAATTAAAAAGGTCACAAATGCATTTTTAAAGATGGGGCCCGATCCAATCATGTTTTTGACACATGTCCCACCTTATCCAAAGGTCAAAAAGGTAATTTTGAGCTTATTTTGGATCTCATCTACCACGTGGAGGGCTGGTATTTAAAGTTATCAAAATCGATGGCAACTGTACATTCTTCCTTTTTTGGCCACCATGGGAGCTCCAAGAAGCTTGGAATCATCATTTCTTCATCAAATTTCTTCAAACCTTATATGATTTTGCATCGTCTCTCGGCCTTCTGAGTGCAATGGCACCATTTTCATGACCTAATTCGGTGATCTATGATGTTTTTGATACATTTTTTTCTCGGGCCCATAAAAAATGTGAAAGTGAAAAGTGAAAATCAAAAGTTGCAGAGGTAAAATGATGAGGTAAAAGGTGAAAAATGATTAGTAAAACATGTTGCATGCCTAAATGATAAAAACGTGACCCTGGGATGGATAATGATCCAAATTTGTGTAATGATTTAAAAAAATTTTGTGCATACCTGCAACTCATGAGCATTTTTTTTTTCTTTTTGATGTCATTTTCATGAAATCATGAAGTTTTTTAAAAAATTTGATCCCATAAGCATATTATTTTCTTGGGAAGCAAGACTCCAAGTTGGCATAGAGTATATATGATATTTTTGGAGAATTTGAAAAGAGGAGAGAGAAAAAGGATTTAGAATTTTCAAGGAAAAAACTAAAAGAAATCCCATTTCTCTGAGAAAACCACCTGAGAGCCATTTTCAATTCTATTTTGCATCATATTTTATCATGTTGAGTTGGTTTCAAGTTGTAAAGCCATCAACAAGCTCTGAGATTGTTCTCATGACATTCCCCTGCTGATATATTTGATCATTTTCTGGATTATCTTGGTTTATTCTCTTGGCAAAATTTGTATATACTTATGTTTCAAAATGTTTTCAATTTGTGTTTCTTGCTCATGTTGCAATCTTGTGTTTAGGATCTCTTTGATCATACATGGTCTCATTTCTTGTTGATGGTTTGATGACATCTGCAATCTTATATTCAGAAGAGCCTTCATCTGATAGAAGATAAACAGATTTAAAATCATTTTACTTGTCCTTGAATCTTGAGATTATTTGTAAACCTTTGGGGTACCTTAGGTCATGATCAAATAGGGATTTCTGGATACTTTGTTGGTATATTTGCTTCAAGATTTTGTAGTAGGTTGTCAAATATTGTGTGGAAGAGTGCAGATCTGGGCCTCCATTTGTGCACATATCCTGGTTGAAGGAGTATTTTAAACCTTTTGAAGCATTCCTACTGTTTAAGTGTTACAAATTTCTTGCAAAGGTCCTCAAAGAGTTTGGTAATCTCTAGTTGGTCTTGTCTAACATCTCCCAAAAAATTTCATTCAAAATAACTAACCCTACCCTATACTACCCCTGCATTGCATTGTGTGTTAACAAGAGAATACAATCCATTTACAAAAATGCACAAAGCAAATCAGGATAATACTATGTCTCTAGCAGCCTCAGCCTTGTTTTGAAAACATTTCCATCATTTAGTAGTGACAACTCTTTTGAGTTTGAATAATGGAGAATTGATCATGTTTTCCCAAGGCCCCTTCCATACAATATGCAAAATACAAGGATATCTCCACCTCCTTCACCAAACAAAGGCTGCAATATAGGTTCTCTTGCCTTGGTTGATAGGCACAACCTAAAATAGTGAGGATCAGATCAAAATCCTTCTGAGGTGCTACCCACTCCTTCAAATCTTGAGTGCTAACAAGTCAGATAGATGTCTCCCCAGCTACAAATGACATACAAATCATTTATCTACCTCTTGAGTGTCTTGTGCAAATCCATGATGTTGCTTGAGTTGTGAAGGAGATTAAGTTTGGGTACCAACACCAGTGGCACCATTTCCGGGGACTTCTTGGAATTTCTTGGTGTTTTTGAAGTGTTTGAAGGGTTTGAGCATTTGTGTATTCAAGTATTTGAGCTGCTTGCATTGTCAAGATATCATCCTATGTTTCAGATCTACAAGTTTTAAAGCAAAGGTTTCAAGCTCAACCTACCCTTTTTCATTTCCCAGTAGTTTAGACACTTTTTTTGTTGCATTATGTTTGGTTGATTTAAGAAGAAGAAGGTCTGATTTATAAAGCTTTGCAAAGTTATCAGTATTAGCAAACATTTGACAAAATTATTTTAGTGCATTCTTGCACAACTGAGGTGAAATTCCTTAGTGGCGACTCCATGCTGATTTGAATTTAGAAATACCAGTGTCTTGAGCTTTCTGTCATTTATTTTTGTGTTGTTGATCTCTGCAAAACTGGAGGGAAGAAGATCTCTCTTCCTTAAAGACTCTACTAAGAAATTGTTCTCAGATTTATTTCAGAGTTGGAAGGGAGAAGAGTTTGGAAAGTGGTTAAAGGTCAGACATCAGGAAAAGATATATAGCCATTGGTGAGAGAGATCAGCCTTTGGTAGAGGACTATCACTCTTCTTCAAGTGATTCTTGATTCAAGAAATCCTCTCATAAACTTGTTTTCCTCAGCTAGTGAAGGTCCTTCTGCTATACCTGGTAAGTTCCTTCTCCAATCTACACCTCTGTGTTTTAATTCAAGTAAAACTTTCCAAGAAAATCAGCACTTAGAGGATACCAGTCTTGTGAATCACATTCTTGAGCCCCAAAGATATAACACTCCTCACATTGTTTCACCTCCAAGATCACCCCCACCAAACAATATGGCTCAGCCTAGACCTCCATTTTTTGTTAACACCTTTGGTCCTATAAATTTTAGAGGAATGGATGGTTACCCAAATGTTGTCCCACAAGATGTCAGAAATAGGTTGCCAAAATTCCAAGGTAACAATGCTATTACTGGTGATCAGCATCTCAAACTTTTTGATAATATGATGGAAGATTTTGAGATAGAGTTTGAAGATGTGTATATTAAGTTGTTTATTCATACACTAGAAGAAGATGCTAGGGATTGGTACAAGGCTCTACCTGATAACTCTATTGATTCATGGACTGAAATGAAAAATGCATTTAGGTTGCAATATGGTGACAGACTGATCCTAGATTTCTTTTATCTGAGTTTGAGAATATCAAGAAGAACCCTAATGAATCAGTCCATGACTTCAACACAAGGTTTAACAAAACTTTGAGAAGGCTTCCTGTTGGTTTGAGGCCTTGTGATGAATCTTGTTTAATCAAATATGCAGATGCATTTGATAAAAAGGCAGCCTATTACCTAAGAGATAAGAACCCAACCAATATAAGACAAGCTTTCACCATGGCACTTCAAATTGAGAACAATATCAAGGCTGTTGGGAAACCTCTTAAGAGAGATGGTGTAAAATTGATAAACCCTAAAAACCTCAAGCTAGCAAAGGTGCTGATTTAGAAGAGGTTGTGAAGACTTTGGCAGGGGTCTGTCAAAGAAATCTCATACAAGTTGGCAAGAGCTGAGAAGGGAATTGGGCAGACTTCACAAGGTCAGCCTAGGCAGCAGGCACAAGATAGATTTGGAAATCACCATAGGAATGAGCAGAGGTTTGATGACAAGGGTAAAGGGCCTGTTGGATCTGCAAATAGACAACCCCAAACACGTGAAAATAGATTGGTTCCTGACCCTCTAACTACCAGGGTTGTTGTTGTTGATGAAGTTGCTGATATGGATTGGTGTGATAGATGTTTTCTTCCTCATCCTCCATGTGAAGTGGACCAACAAGTTGATGAAGCTGATAATGAGGATGGAACTGATGATGATATTTGCATGGTGGGTTGTTCTTCAAGCTCACAAGGAGGAGCAACATCTACTAAAGTAATAAGTGCTAGGACTACTACTACCTTTTGGGATTGCATCAAGTGGGTACAAGTATTTCTCCCCCTCATGCTCTTGAAGTTGATGTAGTGCAAGCTTTTGAAATTCCTAATAATGACTTTGAATACTTAAGAGCTTTGATGATTAAGAAGTATGATGGTGGTATCCCTTCGGAGGAAGATAGACAATTGTTGATGAATGTTGTTGTAGCTCAAGAAAAGGACTATAACACTAGAAGAAAAGTTGTTAAGGGAGTTGGGCCTCAAGCCAAAACTAAAACACCCTTGCTCACAAGCATTCCAAAGGATGCTCCTAGGAAAGAAACACTTGCTAAAGGTTCTTGTTGTCCCAAACAAAAATTACAGTCCTTCTCATGCCCAGGCTGCTAAGAATCCTTCTCCATCTGATGAATCTTCTTGTTTCCCTTCCAATGTTGTCTTACCAAAGAATGTTCCATATGATATAGCCCAAGTATTGAGCCAAATTAAAGTGAGTGTTCCAATTATTGAGTTGCTTAGAATTCCTGAGCATAAGAAGAGAGCATTTGAGTACTTGGGATTGAAAGAAGAGAAGATCACCCCAAGCAGAAATGTAAATGTTGTTGAGACTCCTCTTCAAATCATTGCTTGGCCTTGAAACACCACCAGTAGTGGAAGATCTTGGAGAGGCACCTGAGGTATATTTGGGGACATCCTTGGTTGATTCCCAATTGAATGTTGATCCATTCTTTACAACTTTGCTCATAAAAGATAGGCTACTTCACAATTGTATGTTTGATTCTGGTGCATCATGTAATGTCATGCCTCTAGAAGTCATGAATGAGTTGGATATCAAGGTGACAACTACCTATGGGAAGTGTACTACCATGGATTCAAGGGAAGTGTCGGTTGTTGGTTGTGTGAAGGGTTTAGTAGTGCAACTTGCAGCCTATCCGGTAAGAACTTGAAACTTGATGTTGTAATTGTTGACTTGCCCTACCAAATGGGGTATGCTTTTGTCAAGAAAATGGGCTGCAAGTGTTGGTGGTAGTGTTCAGATGGACATGTCTTTTTCCACCATTCCCATTGAGGCAGCCTTGTCAAACTCTATGGTGAAAAGAAAATGTTGCACTTGATTGAAGATCCCAACAATGCTTCCTATGAAGTGTTATTTGCTGATGTAGATGCTGAAAATTTCATTGGTTTTGCTGATGGAAAAGAACACAAGATGGATAGATCAAAGTGCCTTGATATGGTAGGTTCTCCTTGGACCTTGCTATTTGATGGAGCTTGCTCCAAATTTGGAAATGGTGCTTGGTATAGTTCTGCTTTCTCCTAGTTTAGAAGAGTTTGCTTTTTCCTTCAAACTTAATTTTGAATGCACTAACAATGTTGCTGAGTATGAGGCATTGTTGTTGGGGTTAAGAATTGCATGGAAGTATGGAGTGAAGATATTGTTGCAAAAGGAGACTCAGAGCTGGTTGTCAAACAAATAAGAAAACTGTATGCTACAAAAAATCAGCGTATGAAACAGTATAAGCATGCAGTTTGGGATCTAATTGAAATGTTTGATTCCTTTAACATTGTTTACCATGATAGAGGTCTTAATGCTGCTGCTGATAAGTTGGTAGTGTTGGGTTCTAGATTTGAAAATTGCACCATTTCACCTTATTGTGAATACAACATTGAAGTCTTGACTAGGCCAGTGTCCCTGATAATGTGAAACATTGGCAAGTCTTTTAACAATGATGCTCAAGTGCTCAGGTTCTTGCAAAACCAAGGTGAGTTTGTAAATCAGAATATTGATTGGGAACCAATGGTATGTATGACTGAAGGAAGAGAAACTTTTTTGGAAAAGATATCATCCAATTGAAAACAAACACCATTCCTAGAGGTCTTGTGGCACTTGAGGAAAATTTTAACAATGTTGATTGCATCATAAATAGAAAGATGTCTACTTCAAGGGATGTGGAAGAGCATGACTTGGGAACAAAGGAAAAACCAAGGAAGGTTTGGTTGGGCAGCAATTTAAGTAAAGAAGAAAAATAGTCCTATGCCCAACTCTTGAAAAAATATCAAGACTGCCTTGCTTGGTCCTATTCAGAGCTGAAAGCATATAGAGAAGATTTATTTCAGCATGAGATCCCTCTTGAAGAAAATTCCAAACCATTCAGATAGAGGCAAAGGCCAATTAATCCACTTCTCTCCATGAAAATGCAAGAGGAATTAAAGAAGTTGAGAGATGGAGGTATTATTCAGCCCACTAGATATTCATCTTGGGTTGCAAACCTTGTGCCAGTTAGAAAGAAGAATGGAGATATCAGACTTTGTGTGGATTTTAGAAATCTAAATAAAGCATCCATGAAGGACAACTATCCCTTTCCAAACATGGAAAATATGTTGCAGCTTGTGACAGGGTCAGAATTGCTTTCTACTTTGGATGGTTTCTCCGGATACAATCAAGTAGTTGTCAAAGAATCAGAAAGACTTAAGACAACCTTCACTACTCCTTGGGGGACTTATGTTTTTGTAAGGATGCCCTTTGGATTGATGAATGTTGGTGCCACTTTTCAAAGGGAAATGGATGTTGCTTTTGCTTGGTTACATCAATGAGTTCATTGCAGTTTACCAAGATGATGTGACTGTGTTTTCAAGGCAACGAGGTGACCATTTGCAACATTTGGAGAAGATGTTGATCAGATGTAGGGAGTATGGAATTTCTCTTAATCCAAAGAAGTGTCATTTTGGCATGCAAAAGGCCAAGTTTCTTGGGACATATTGTATCTAAAGATGGTGTTATGATAGACCCTGAGAGAGTGGAAGCAATCAACAAAGTACCTATCCCAAGAACCAAGAAAGGCATCCAATCTTTCTTTGGCCAAATCAATTTTATTAGAAGGTTTGTTTCCAATTTTTCTGAGCTAACTCTTCCAATCACAAGCATGTTAAAAAGGACCAAGTTATCAGGTGGGAGGAGGCTGCCATTCAAGATTTTGAAGGAATAAAGGATGCACTTAAGCATGCACCTATTTTAGCAGCTCCAAACTATAAGAGGCCTTTCCAAATCTTTTCCTTTGCCTCTAATATACCATTGCTTCTATTTTGTTACAAAAGGATGAGAATGGGGCTGAGAGGCCTATTGCCTTCTTTAGCAAGGCTTTACAAGTAGCTGAGTTGAAGTATACAATCATGGAGAAACAAGCATTTTCCTTGGTGAAAGCAACAAAAATTTTCAGGCCTTATATATTGAGTTCAAAAGTTGTTGCTTATGTTCCCCACACCATGGTGAAAGACATCTTATCAGAAATGGAGATCTCAAGTAAAAATATGTAGATGGGTGAACAAATTACAAGAGTATGATATGGATATCCAAACCACAAAGTTAGTAAGAGGTTTGGGTCTTGCTAAGCTCATGGCTGAGAGCAACTTGCAAAATGTAGAAGTGAATCAGCTAGAGGAAGAAAGGGCAGATCTTCTTGAGAAATTGATGAGTTCTAATGGTACAAAGATGTGATCTTCTACCTCAGGCACCTATGTTGTCCTAGTCACTTGAATAAAAATCAGAAAAGAGCCCTCAAGCTGGCTTCTCAAAAATATATCATAACAGACCTTGGGCTGGCTTGGAAGAACCCTGAAGGTGTCCTCTTGAAATGCATAACTGAAGATGAAGCTCCCAAGATAGTTGCTGATTTCCATGGGGGAGTTTGTGGAGGACACTTTTTTGGGAGGGTGACAACACATAAGATTTTGAGAGCTGGTTATTGGTGGCCTACTCTTTTTAAAGATGCAACCCAGCTGGTTAGAAAGTGTGATAGTTGCCAACATTTCTCTAGAAGACTAAAAGCTTCAGGCTCCCTTCCTTTGCAGCCTATATCAATTGAAGCCCCTTTCAAACAATGGGGAATGGACTTCATTGGTGAGATTTCAGATCCTTCTAGTGCTGGTCATAAATGGATTCTTGTAGCCACTGATTATTTTACAAAGTGGGTTGAAGCAATTCCATCTAAGAAGGCAACACACCAAGTGGTAATGGATTTCTTGTTGAATCATATCATATGCAGATTTGGAGTTCCAGTTAAGATTGTATCTGATAATGCCATGTGCTTTAGAGCCAAACCTTTAATGGCAATGTGTAATGAATATGGGATAAATCTGACTTATTCTTCAAACTACAATCCACAAGGGAATGGACAAGCTGAGTCCAGTAATAAGAACTTGCTCAAGATCATTAGAAGGACCTTGGAAATGAACAAGAAGAAGTGGGGAGAACAATTGAAGTTTGCAGTTTGGGCTGATAGAATAACTCCTAAAAGAGCAACTGGTAAAAGCCCATTTGAATTGGTGTATGGAACTCAGGCTTTGCTGCCCTTACACCTGCAATTATCCTCATTTCAGTTTTCCCAACAGTTGGAAGATCAAGAGCATGGCCCATATGAATCAAGGATTAATCAGATCATTGAGTTAGATGAAGAGAGAAGAGTTTCCCATCAAAGGCATGTCAGATTTAGAGAGAAATTGAAGAGATTGTTTGATAAGAAGGTCACTCCTAGAGCCTTCAATGTTGGAGATCTGGTTTTGTTGTGGGATAGTAGGCATGAAGACAAGGGAAAGCATGGCAAGTTTGATGCATTATGGATGGGCCCTTATGCCATTGACATCAAAATTGGTGAACATACCTTTTTTTTTCTCAAAGATCTAGATGGGGAATTGTTGGAGCTGCCTGTTAATGGTAGACATTTAAAACATTTCTTGGATTAAATCCCCAAATTGAGGTATGCACAAATTGTACATTTGTATAGTCCTTGTTCTTGCTTTTTTTTTTTTTTTTTTGGTTGGTGTGTGGTTTTCCCTTTTGTCCTTGGCAGCCATTCTAGTTGTTTTCTCGGTTTGTTTTTGGTGGTAATTTCTAGTTTTTTGGGCTGCCTTGTGTTTTTTGACTCCTTTTCCCAATGGATTTTTGGCACTTGGTCTACATTTTGTCCTTGTGGCACTCACTGGGAGTGCCCATCCCCAAGCAAGAGCCAATGTTGGTGCTAATTCTTGAGTTTTCATAATGTGCCCTAATGTTCCATGCCCAAATCTACTCTCACAAAATTTTTTTTTTTTGATTTGGTGGTCATTTTCATCTTCCCCAATTGAATGCTTCAAAATGCCCAAGATATTATTATTTTTTCCCTAATTTGAAACAACAATCCAAGTTTCCCCCTTTTTTGTGCCCTAGTTTTTTCAAATGGTTGGGCTGATGTCATTTTTTCCTTTGTCAAATCATGCAAAAAATCAAAATTGATCGAATCCCAAAGTGTTTGTAATTAAAATCCCAATCCCAAGGTCAAAAAAATGTCAAAAATGATTCAATTGATTTAAAATTAAAAAATCTACCTTCCTTGTTAAAAATTTTGATTTCTAGGGCATCCTCTATATTTTTGACATTTTGATGGTCATACGGGTGTCATTTTCTACCCATCAAATTCATCATCACAACATTATTGCAACGTGGCGGGTTCCTCCTATTGGCCGGGGGTGGTGGTGGTCGAAAAATGTTTTAACTTGTCATTTTTGAAATTTTGGCTAAAGGGAAAATTTTGGTCCATGGCTCCACTTTTTACAAAGGGTGCCTACGTGGCATTTCGATTGTCGAGGAGATTGGTGGGTGGTGGTTTACCTTAAGAATTTTGGCTTTCATTTTGCAAAATTTCAAAGTCAATTTTTGGCCCAAAGCCCGCACATGAATGGGAAGAGGACACGTGGCTCGGGGGACATGCGGGGGAAAAGGAGTTGGTGAATTTTTGTGTTTTTGGCTCAAAGTGTCAAGGGAAATTTTTGACCCAAGGCCCTCATCCAATAGAGGGACATGTGTCAAAAAAAAGTCAAAAATGGGGCAATGGGTTTTTTGATGAATTTGAAGTTTTTAACTTCAAAACTTTAAAGTCAAATTTTAGCCAAAGGTCCAACAAAACAAATGAGAAGTGGAATGTGTCCAAATGCAAAAATCAAAAAGGAAAAGGAAAAAAATTGTGAAAAGTGAAGTTTTTCCGCTCCAATCCAAAAGGAAATGTG
Source organism: Taxus wallichiana var. yunnanensis (assembly GCA_018340775.1). NCBI lineage: Eukaryota > Viridiplantae > Streptophyta > Pinopsida > Cupressales > Taxaceae > Taxus > Taxus wallichiana. The sequence goes on along the minus strand of CM031238.1, from coordinate 200,014,031 downwards.
TCCCAAAAGGTGGGAAAAAAAGGTGGGGGAGGGGGCAGGCCTCGAAAACTTTTGAAAATTTTTTTTTGGCAAAGGTAAAATTAAAATTAAAAAAAAAAATGGCCCCAAACAAATCATGGGAGGACACGTGGCACATTTTCAAAGGAGTCAAAAATGGGAGAGTGGCCCGGGAGAGTTTTTTTGAACTTTGCAAATTTTGTAGGAGGTTTAAAGGAAGAATTAGAGGCTTGGACCCACGCAAAAATGGGAGAGTGCCACGTGGCGAGGAAGAGAGCGGGTGTTCGGGCCCGGAGAATTTTGAGAAAAATTTCCTTTTTTCAAAAAAGGAGAAAATTGATAGAATTGGCCCGCATTTTTTCAATGGGGCCCACATATGGACACGTGGCGGGTCCAGGGGAGAAGCGGGGAAATTTTGCAAAATTTTCCAAAATTAAAAAGGTCGCAAATGCATTTTTAAAGATGGGACCCGATCCAATCATGTTTTTGACACATGTGTCCACCTTATCCAAAGGTCAAAAAGGTAATTTTGAGCTTATTTTGGGATCTCATCTTCCACGTGGAGGGTGGACATTTAAAGTTATCAAAATCGATGGTTACAATTGTGCATTCACCCTTTTTTTGGCACCATGGGAGCTCCAAGAAGCTTGGAATCATCATTTCTTCATCAAATTTCATTCAAACCTTATATGATTTTGCATCGTCTCAGCCTTCTGAGTGCAATGGCACCATTTTTATGACCTAATTCGGTGATCTATGATGTTTTTGATACATTTTTTTCTCGGGCCCGATAAAAAAACGTGAAAAGTGAAAATCAAAAGTTACAGAGGTGAAATGATGAGGTAAAAGGTGAAAAATGATTAGTAAAAGATGTTGCATGCCTAAATGATAAAAACATGACCTTGGGATGGATAATGATCCAAATTTGTGTAATTTTAAAAAATTTATGCATCCCTGGCAACCTCATGAGTTGTTTTTCCATTTGATGTCATTTTCATGAAATCATGAAGTTTTTGTAACAAATTTGATCCCATAAGCATATTATTTTCTTGGGAAGCAAGACTCCAATGGCATATAGAGTATATATCATATTTTTGGAGAATTTGAGAAAGAGAGAGAGAAAAAATTTAGAATTTCATGGAAAAAACTGAAGAAGCCCATTTCTCTGAGAAAACCACCTGAGAGCCATTTTCAATTCTATTTTGCATCAGATTTTATCATGTTGAGTTGGTTTCAAGTTGTAAAGCCATCAACAAGCTCTGAGATTGTTCTCATGACATTCCCTACTGATATATTTTGATCATTTTCTGATTATCTGGTTTATTCTCTTGGCAAAGTTTGCATATACTTATGTTTCAGAATGTTTTCAATTTGTGTTTCTTGCTCATGTTGCAATCTTGTGTTTAGGATCTCTTTGATCATACATGGTCTCATTTCTTGTTGATGGTTTGATGACATCTACAATCTTATATTCAGAAGAGCCTTCATCTGATAGAAGATAAACAGATTTAAAATCATTTTACTGTCCTTGAATCTTGAGATTATTTGTAAACCTTTGGGGGTACCTTAGGTCATGATCAAATAGGGATTTCTAGATACTTTTTTGGTATATTTTCTTCAAGATTTTGTAGTAGGTTGTCAAATATTGTGTGGAAGAGTGCAGATCTAGGCCTCCATTTGTGCACATATCCTAGTTGAAGGAGTATTTTAAACCTTTTGAAGCATTCCTACTGTTTAAGTGTTACAAATTTCTTGCAAAGGTCCTCAAAGAGTTTGGTAATCTCTGGTTGGTCTTGTCTAACATCTCCCAACAAAATTTCATTCAAAATAACTAACCCTACCCTATACTACCCCTACATTGCATTGTGTGTTAACAAGAGAATACAATCCATTTACAAAAATGCACAAAGCAAATCAGGATAATACTATGTCTCTAGCAGCCTCTTCCTTGTTTTGAAAACATTTCCATCATTTAGTAGTGACAACTCTTTTGAGTTTGAATAATGGAGAATTGATCATGTTTTCCCAAGGCCCCTTCCATACAATATGCAAAATACAAGGATATCTCCACCTCCTTCACCAAACAAAGGCTGCAATATAGGTTCTCTTGCCTTGGTTGATAGGCACAACCTAAAATAGTGAGGATCAGATCAAAATCCTTCTCGAGGTGCTACCCACTCCTTCAAGAATCTTATTTTTCGAGACCAAGTGTTTGAACTTCTTCAAACTCTTGATGACAGCAAGGACATGCTTTTCAATGAAATAATACTTTACTTCGTAATCTTCTAGGATTTGACTGAAGAATGCTATGGGTTGTTCTGAACCTTCTCTATTCAGTTGTGTCAAGATAGCTAAGATTGTATTTGATCCTCCAAAAGCATACAACATGAAATCCTTTGAAAATTCTGGGTTGATAAGAGTTGGAGCTCATGCGATATTACATGTTTGATGTTCTCAAAACTCTCTTTGCCCTATGCTTTCCACTTGAATGCAAGACTCTTCTTCAACATCATTGTTAAAGGATTCACAAGAGTGGAAAAATTAGGCACAAATCTGCGAACAAATTTATCCTTCCCAAGAAGCTTTGGAGGGATTTCTTGTGGTGTGGAAATGGAAGTGTTCGGATGGCTTCAACCCTTTCAGGATCAATTTTCAACCCTTCCCTTGAGACAATGTGGCCCAACAATTTTCCCTCATGTGCCAAGAATACACACTTCTTCGGATTTAATGACACTCTAAACCTTCTACACCTTTGAAACACTTGCCTGAGGTGAAAGAGATGGTCTGCTGCATTCTTTGAGAAGACAATGATATCATCTAGGTATACCAGCACTATCTTGTTGATTAATCCTTTGAACACCATATCCATAGCTCGCTAAAATGTTGCTCCAACATTTGACAATCCAAATGGCATTTTTCTGTAGGCATAGGTGCCCCATTTGGTGGTGAAGGCTGTTTTGAATCGATCATCTTCCTTCACCATGATCTGATTGTATCCTGAATAACCGTCTAGGAGAGAGAATATTTCTGACCCAAACACTACTTGCAAGATCTGCTCCATTGAAGGGAGTGGGTAGTGATCTTTGAGGGAGGCTCTGTTCAAATCCCTGAAGTCAACACACAACCTGATTTCTCCATTTTCTTTCTCGATCGGGACCAGGTTTGCAACCCAACTTGAGTGTTTGATTAGAAATATGATACTTGCCTCTATCAGCTTGTTCAACTCTTTCTTCATTAGAGGCTCAATATGTGGGTTGACTGGTCTCTGCTTCTACCTGATGGGATGAGTAATTGGATCCAATTTGATTGTGTGTTGTGCTAGTTTTGGATCAAACCCTCTTATGTATTCATAACTCCAAGAAAACACATCTAGAAATTCTTGAAAAAGTTGTATGAATTCATACCTTTCTTTCCTGGTGGCCACTTTGCCAATTTGAAGTGTTTTGTCTTCTCAACTGGGGATTGACTCAATCTTCTCCTTTGATCTCGTATGTTATCCTTCTCCTTTCTAAACTGATCATTAGGATTGAAAATAGATTCCAACGCCACTAAGCATTTGGGAAGTTTGTTTGTATGCAATTGTACTACCCGATTCCCATATTACTTTGCTCTAGTCTACTTTGGTTTCTAGTGAGAATTCAACTTCTTCTTACAAAAAGTTAATGATCTCGCTAATCATTCTCAAACACCTACCAACATGTATTATTATCCAAAGCACCTTTAGCCTCACAACGACATGGATATGTGGTAGTTCCCTATCCCTCTTGATGCACAACCACATCAAATGTTGCTCCAACTGCTGCAAGTCTATCAATGCAGCTTCATTTTCCTTCCCGGTATGGACACAATATCAAGGCCTCAAAATCCTCCATGAGGTTCCATACCCTACTCTTGTAGCTCTTGAGCAGTCATTTTTGACAGTTTAAGTCCTCTGTCTTGATTGGCAACCAGTTCACTATCACCAAACACTTGCAAGTTCTTGATCCCTAGCTTCCTTGCCCAATGAAGACCTTGGACCAAACCCTCATATTCAGCAGTGTTATTTGAGCAAGCAAACTAGAATCAAGGTAGAATAATATTTCATACCTTTGGGGGACACAATCATAGCTCTTTCTCCACTCCTTGTCTACTCCTTGAGCCATCAAAGAACTATTTCCATACCTCATTTTCATCCTTGTATTCTAGCTTAATTAGGTCGAAAGAGGATTATTTTCTTCATATAGGCAGTAAACTCCTAGCTCAGATTCCTCCATCTCTTTGTATGGATCAAATGCGTGTCTTTTGTTGGCCCACTCATCGAGAGTCAAGTCTGGGATACACCCCACCTTGGTATTTGCTTCGGGAGTGCTTAGGAGGTCTTCTTGATCAAAAGTTGAGTAGTTTGCATTGATTGGGCATAAACATAAGATTCAATGTGGTAGTCTGTAATGGGTTCGAGATCGATTATGGCCTTTTCCCCATACCTTGTCCTAAAGAGCATATGTGACCAATCAACAGACATGTAGCCTCCAATTTTGACAGTGAAGTCCCTAGACAAACACAAAGCAAAATGTGGTGGCAAATCTATGATGGACACATTTTGCAAAATAGTCACATTGGGGCATGCATGTAGAGTGAGGCTCAGATCCTTGATGATTCCAACATTGTCATGGTTGTCCCATCTAATTGGACTACCCCTCTAGATATGAATTCATATTGGAGACCTAGTTGACTAGCTATTTGCTTGGGCATCATAGAACTACTAGCCTCGAGAATTAATGAAATTGACCAATTCCCGCATGGCATTCGTCAGTAACAAATCCCTCTGTCTGGAATGGCCAGTGACTCCCATAGTGAAATTTTCACACTTGTCCTTTTCATCTACTCAATAATATTGAATGAGCCATCTTTTTGCTACCCCTTCCCAGACACATTTCTTTCTTGCACATGGGCTGTTACAACCGGTGCTTGACTGGGTTTGGGAGGTGGCTTAGATTGGTTTTGTATGTTTGGAGTTGCACTTGGAACACCAAGACCTTGTGGAGTGATGGAAGATTGAGGGTCACCTGAATTTAGTGGCCGACCCTCTCCAATACTTCTCTTTTTGGACTGTGTATTGGCAGCTACACTTTGAGAAGGGAACTAATTCATCCCACGAAGTCTTTGCTTCTGCCCGCCAAATTGTAAGCATAGTCTCATTTGGGGGGCCACCTTGTTGTTGATCTTCCTCTTGGCCAAGTTCTTGCGGCATCATATTGGTTTGCACCATCAAGGCCTGATTTAGAGCACCATTAAAGCATGTTGATTGGTTATGTGGCTGATCACATGGAAAACACCAATCATATTCATGTGCCATATTGTTTTGTGCTGGGACCAATGCTCTTGATGTTGAAGCTATGTTAGGATCATACGGCTTGAAAGGTCTAACAACTTGGGGCTATCCTTGGTTCTGGCTCTAGTTTACAGTTTGAGGTGGTGGCCTATTCTCATGATAATCATCGGGTTTAGCTTGATATTGAGCCCGAGGATGGTATGGCCTGGAACTCGAGAGCTTGTTGTCTTTTGATGGTAACTAGCTCATTCCCAAAGTTCTGAAGTTACTTCATCACCGCTTCCTGAAACTCTTTAGAGGTATTAGATGATGAAGTGGAAGCTTCAGCTGAGCTTTGACTCTTGGGGGTGGGTATAGGAGCTAATGTAGGCGCTTGGCTAGTATTTGGGCTTCCTAACTCGGGTACAAAGGCATGGATGGCCTAGGAATGATTTTGCCACTTGAATCAAATGGTTCTCAACCCCTATGGAGAGGCTATAGGATGCAAGTAATGTAATGCTCCCATTGATGAATCATCGATAAATATCAAAATTTAAAGCCCTAAGAAAGTATCGAAGGCACCTTCATTAGTGGGCTTTAATGCTATTGGGAATTCTATCCCAGTCCATTAGAATCGAGGTTGAAGTCTATCATTGACTTGTTCAAGGATCTCTTGATTGTTGTTAATGGCTCCAACAAAGACACGTTATCACCTTTTTCCCCAAACTGATCATGAAGATCCATGCACAGCTAGTTCCAGCCTGGATAGAGCTTATTGTAAGACTCCTAAACCATTTTGAAGCTTTCCCTTTAGATGAAGAGGTGAATAGCTTGACTACAATGCCCATCTCATGGATTATACAAAAATTTACAATATCTAGGACATGGTCACCGAGAGAAGTTTTATTTTCTCCAATGAAATATGGGATGCTCTTTAATGCTACAATAAGAACTGGGTTTTGTGCAATCAAGGTGAGTGGACTACTGCCGGTGAAGTTGACATATGGATTTGGTTGTGCCATTCTGATTGGCCTAAGAATCCTTGTAGACTGAAAGAAAGGCCTTGCAGGTGGAGGTGTTGACAAGGTTCTTCTTGGTGGAGATGGAGACCTCTAAATTCTTCTTCCTCTCCTTTCTCTGCCTAGGGATAGATGCAAGTATTCAAATATACCTTCTTTCCTTTCTCTAGACCGGGTTTTTCTCATGAATCTTCCAAGCTTGGGCTACTAAAACTAGTAGATTTGTTTCTTTTGGAGTCACCAGATGTACAATTTTAAGGCTTCTTAAAATCCAGAATCACAGAAAGTGTACATCAATTCCTACTGTAATAAGATGGAGACTTCTTGGTCCCACCGAGGTGCCAAACTGTTATCACCAAATCAAACACCCTTATGTTTACACAAGTGTATATACTTGAGCTCACGGTGTGATTGGATAACATGGGTACTATCTCCAAGTTGTGGGACTTGCTACTTGAGATAGACCTCTAGAGAAAGTTGGTTCTTGCTCCTAAACTACCTGCCACAATCTACTCTAATGCAGGAAAAACTAACTTTCCTAATCTAACTTTCCAAGGGACCAAGGAGAGAGAATGCATAAAAATGAAAGCCTACACTACAACAGTGATACACCAAAAAAGGAGGGGTGTGAGAGTAGTCTTCCAATGTGTGAAAAATAGAAGTAAAATGCATACTAGAAGGGGTGATAACAGTTCTCCACAATCTAAAAATGCATTCACAACAATATTTCATACATGCACAATAATAATGAGTCCTTGCAAGAGCATAAAAATAGACACAATATTCTTGTAATGAAGGTTGAAAGGGAAAGAAGAGTGCAAACAAACACAACAGGGGAAGATGCATCCACAAACTTGTATTTTATTGCTTCATGATATGCATAGTTCAATCTATTACAAGATAAGGGCTTGGATCACCATGCAAGGAGTCCACTATAAGGGCTTATAACACATTGGATTCACAAAGCAATTTTGACAGAGCTCTACTACTACAAAACTACCTCCCTTTACAATGAGCCCAACACTCCAATTTATAGAAAAATAAGAAGAGAGAGAGGGAAAATGGAAATCTCTGAAATATGTCCTTCAACCACTAGTAAGAGGTATTAAATGGAGTGAAATGATGTTCTATTGCTTGCAAAAGGCTCCCCATACTATCCCATGACTTGCAGCAGTGAAAGAATGATAACCATGCCTCTTAATTGCACTCCCAACCACCAAATAAAACATTGTTATGAACTTGGCCACATTTTTATATGAAATATCTATCTATCCTTCATCAAATATGGAGTTTCTTGATTTTTGTGCATCGGGCTCAGAGCCACAATTCCAATGGTACCAATTTTGTGTGATTTTGTTGAGAAATGCAAAAGTTATGGCCTTCGAGTGCGAGTGACTATTTTGGGCTGCGCTGCATCTTCTCATTTCGACGGGAATGAGCATTAATTGACTAGAGCTGAATACGTTTCTTTTATTTTAATATATCTACCCTCATAAAAATTAAGAAATCCAGCTTTTTGTGATGCGAGAGGATGTCATGCTTATTCCGAAAGATGTCCCATGACTTGCGCGGATCAAGAACTTGATGCATGTTATCAAATTTACCTTGAGGGATGAATTTTGGATAACAGCCTTCCCTGCATTATAGCATGATTATGGCCAAAGGCTACCTATGCTAGGATACATAAGGATAACTAAGGGAGTCCTCTATATACCTTTCGATACGTGAGCACCGAATCCGTGTTGCAGAATGTTGTCGAGGCTTGGGTATTGGGACATGGAAGCCCCTCACTTCACATCACACTTAAAACACAGGCTTAGCTAATAACGTCATTGATCCAAAACCGAGGGGTTTCAGACTTAAGCAAATGATTAACAAATGTGCCAAATGAATTGCAAAACAACTATCTCTCGAAAAGAGATGTAAATTACTCAAAGACTTCCTACATCAATTATCTCTGCCAAGAGATGTCTATCTCTTCATACGTATTTATAATACTTTATAAATACGAAAGCACCTAGAAAGATGTGGAAGGTCACCGGAGTCTCGAGGAGACGAGGTGTTTCATCTTCCAAGACTTACATGTTATTTTTAGTTTACTATTTTTAGACAGGGGCTTAGCGGATTTCGGGAAACATTGTGAAGCCCCTTCTCATCACGTCTACACATTCCAAACACATCAATCGAGCTACGCAAAAGTTATGGTCTCTAAAGACATCTCTCTGATCACCATCTCTCCAAGGATTTATATACCTGCTGGAACACGAGGTGTGTCTATGTGCGTGGAGATGAAGCCCACGGTCACAAGACCCTAGGACTATGACAAGTGCATGGTGATGAAATCCACGTCACGTTGCCCCTAAAAATGAAAAAGGAAGAAGGTGGACCACTTTTGATCCTCAAGATCATCCAAGGACACGAGAGGAGAGCATACACGAAATCCAACCTTCGGGTTTAACAAAAAAACATGCAAAAGATGAAAGATGCAAGATAGAAAGATTTTTATTTTTTTTATTTTAAATGATAAAAAGATGATTTAAAAAAATGTAAAAGGGGTCTTCAAGAGGAGGCCCTATAAAACAAAGATTAGTAGTTTGATTATAACCCCAAATCTCTTGGACCAAACGAGCTACAAAACAAAAATGGTTAGTAGTTTTAGATTGATTAATCTTTGGTAAGCGTAGGAAGCTGCACACAAAGTGTTAGTAGTTTGGAACAAGAAAATATAACTCAAAGTGTAGTTAAAATGAAAATATTTAGTAAAATAAAAACCATAAATAAATTATACAATAAAATTCTAAATTAACACCTTCATTGTATATATCTTTTCAATACCTTTCTAGGGAAAAAAATGGAGTCGTTTTCGAGTTCAAGGGTTAAAATTTATGGATCTTAGAAGGTACGCAAAGTAAAAGCAAAACAAATGCGCTAAAAATGTGCCATTTAAGGACATATGCGCCAAAATATAGTTCATATGTGATGTTTCATGTGTTGAAATAGATTTTGACCTCAAAATTTTGAAATTTGAAGGTGTAAATGATAATGAAAATTCTTAAAACTTTGACAACCTATTCTAGGGATATAATAAGATTGGAAATGATGAAAATGGGGGTAAGCCCCACGGTGGGTGCCAAAATGTAGATGTTAAAAATATTAGAATGAAAATGCAAGAAAACAAATAAATTTGTCTTCCTACTCTAATCTTCCTAGCAAATACCTCAGATATAGCAATGGAAGGAAAGAGATGAGAGATTCAATACCGGACTTACCTACAAGATTGCAAACTCCTCCTTTGATGCTTTTTATTTTCTCTTGGATTCTTTGATTGAACTTGGATGCTTGATATTTTGTTGTGGATGCACTTGGACAGCACCTCCCCTTTTATGATTGCTTGATTTTTGATGAAGATGGTGAAGGATTGCTTGATTTTAGATGGGTGATTGATAGAATGGATGATTGATTAAAGAAAAAAGATCAGAATTTTGTTATGGATTTCTAATTTTTGTTCTCATGGAGGATGAGAGCTAAATTTATAGTTGAGTGGAGGATTCAATGGTTAAGATCTTTCCATGGTGGATTTGAATTAATGGTGGAGAATTGATGAGAGGATTGGAGGATTCTAGCATGCGAATTCTAGATTTTGTGTGAAGATTTTATTAAATTTTTAATTTAATAGAAGAGAGTGTAGAATATTTGAATATTTAAAAATGAGAGGGAAAGATGGAGAAGCTTTCTAGATTTATAAGCCTTTAGATTTAGAGGTGAGGATGTGGACAAATTAGGATTAGATTAGGTTAAATGATGTGATTAGGATAATTAATGATGAGATTTGATGGAAAGGCTATGTGTAGGGTAGGTGGTAGGTGAGATGTAGGAATATTAAATTCCTATAAATGTTAATGAAGGATTAAAGAGGATAACATGATATAATAATGAAATAAAAGGGATTAAGGATGAAAATGGGATATTAGATGAAATAAAAAGATTAATGATAAATGATGAATGATGGTAAATGGATTAATAATAATAATTAATCTTATGATTAATTATTATGTGCTTGATGTATGAATAATAATGATGGATTAAAATGGATTAAAATGGATTGAATGGATAAATGGTGATGAAGATAAAATGTGGGACATGATTAATGTTAATTAGTCATGTAGACATTTTAGGCATCTACATCTACCTCTTCTTCTTCTTGAGTAGGAGTTTCCTTGCACCTTATCTTTGTAATTCCCACTATTTACTTCTTCTGTGGGGTTTTGGAAGATGAATATCTTATGAATTTAGGTAATTTCCATCCTTCAAATTGGGCCTGACATAGATATACACTATAAACACATGCTTACCCACTATCACAATTGTGGGGTTCAATTCCATATTTTCATACTCCACTTGTCTCTACAAATGTTGACCTAGATGGGTATACATTTGTCTAGCGCAAGGTATAATAGTTGGAGTCAACACTATCTACATTGAAATTCAACTTGCACATCCTTTATTTTGTTCACCAAAGCCTAAAAATACTTTTTCGTGAAGGAAAAATTTATTTCACATCATGGCCCGTCTCTCCATTTTAAGTACAAACTGCCAAGGAAAAAGTGTCGATGCACAAAAACTCTTCCTTCTTATCCAGTAGTGAGGGAAGCTCCTAGGTACATGTCATTTATTTTTAAAGGCATCACACAACCTCTTATACCATTTATCCATGTGCATTTTGTAAGGGATTGTAATTTCCCAATCACGGTGAAGTCTATAGATTTCTACATGGGAGACTTGTTCTCCAACGGATGAATGAACACATATCTTGTTTTTGGGGCATGAGGTACCCATATCTCCCAAATTACTATCAAGAGTAAGATTACACCCAAGTTATTTTTTCCCCTTTGCTTACCTAGAACTTCACCACCTCGACTATCGCTTCAACAATATAAATCATGATGTTATAAAGGGTCTTCTCATGGTCATCTTGTGCATGATATGCAACCACTTCTTATTAACCTCGGACCAACGTTTAGACATGCCCAATTTTTAACTCACAAGGTGTGTTTCTACCCTTACCTATATCATTGATACTTGTGATTGTGAAGGCACGCTTCTCTCGATAATTGAATTATGTAGTTTTTTCATCTACTACTACATCATCCTCCAAATCTAGCCCAATTTTTGTGTCAGTGTCACACAAGCCAATCATTTTTGAATCAATTGCAGCATTATGTGCATTCTTCTTCATGTATAAGTAGAATAATTCCTCATGAAACTACGACATAAGTCTATTGGTATAATCATTTTGGTTTCCCAAAGTATGGTAGTTCATACACCTCGAGGACTCCTACGCTCTCTAGGTCCTTTTTCACCTTGTAATCAATAACAAGTTGCCCTTCGCATCCTCTCAGTCCAGCTCTTTCATGACATCCTTTCTCATCTCTCCTTCATGGGCCTTTTTAGGAAATAAGGGATAAAAATTATGCGGAAATTTCCACAAAATCACAACAGTAGAAACTAAAATGTAGAATATATTACATATATGAAATTAAAGGTGTAAAAATAAAAGAACACAACTCAGAGACAATATTTAATGTGGTTCACCAATATCTAGGCTACATCCACAAAATAGCCGATCTTTTTATATTTCATCCAAAAATACAAGAACATATACACCCTAAAAAAATCTGATGTAACTTCCTCTTCTCTCTATCACAATCTCCTCACGATTACAATAAAAATTAGGAATACCAATGAGCCACACCTCACAACCCTTTTAGGGAAAAAAATAAAAAACAACCCTAACCTATATCATTAGATTTGTGACCTAATAATGAATGGCCCAGATTTTACAATGAATAAATACATATAAAATGTGTCCTTCGAGGGCGCCGCAACCCCCAAGATATGAGTGTTAACTAATAAGATTATGCTCCACAACCAACATGCCTCTATGCGATGGTTGTTATTTCTTATTCTACATTTCATCTAGTCTGACACCCATGGCTGCCCTACTACCACTTCAATAGGGTATTGCATTTGAATACCATTCCTCAGGTGCTTCCTCCAATTTCTTTTCTTTTTCTTGGGAGATTTCTTAACCATAGGGAGCCTCTATTTGGTTTCATTACTTAATTTTTCAAATGATCAACCTTTGAATTTTTAGAAAATATGTGCCCTAGGTACATAATGAACTTACTTGATTAATCCTTCTACATGCGAGGTCAAATTATAATCATCTTTCTCAACCCTAACTCTTATTTGCTTTAATCTTGTGTCCTAGTTATGCAACTTCAAGATTTGCAAACTCACACCCTTCAACCCTTGCTCGTGAACCCTTGCTCATTATTGATTTCACACCTTCCCTAGCTTCCACTTCCACTAAAGGGCTCTCGGATCCAAGGCCATGTACACTTTTTGCATAGCTCTAGTTTTCTCTAAGCACTAATACTTGGTTGCACTTAGTCACACTTTCGCTCTTGAATCACATAAGTTCATCAAAGACAAGATAAGAATGAACTCACTCACACACTATTTATAGATTTCCCAATTTTATCCACATTTATTACTCCTCACCTACTATTGCTTTTTTTCTTTAAAGCACTTTTATTTTTCTTTCTCTTTTCTCTTTTGCACGTGATGAGTCATAACCTTCTGTGTGCACCACTACTTCTTAGGCTATAGACCTCCTTACGTGTACCTTCCCGCACCACATACCTTCTTCCTATGTTTCAATTGCCAACTAGCCTACCTTGTTGTTGTCTCCCTCATGTTATACTGCATGGGACATATCTTTCCATGTGGTTTCTAATCTAAGTAATTTATTTTAAGCATAATCACATCAAGCACCTTTACACCAAATCCATCCATTCATCGCACCATATTATGTGTACCAATGTATTTCCTATCATGCATCATCCTTTCACACCATCGTGCACACCAATAAATTCCTTTAGCATGCACATGTGTTTGTCCCAATGCATATGTCAACCCTTCTTCCGCACACGTTTTTCTCATACCGACATGCACTCACTCATCAACTTCTCAAGCGATCTGTAATGCCCATTTGATGTTACCCTAGTTTTGACTTCATTGACTGTTTTCTAAGCGTGGAATGGTTGTGTGTGTGCTTATGTTGACTATTAGTTGGCTTCAAATTTGGCTCCCATAGGAATGATTAACATCCTCCCTCCCGTCTAGTCTCCCGCTTCCTTGTCGATGCTTCTAGTGGAGGGCCTTCGCAGCGCGCCCTTTTTACGATTATGCTATTAAAGGTAAATCGTGCTCTCGAATCCAAAGGGGTGGCTTGTATGTCGTTTGGTGTTGTTAGGGCATGTCCAGCTAAAATTAATATCTATATAATGATAATAATTTTTTTAATTGTCGATCCTTAATTATTATCATTATTTTGTCGAGTTGTCTATCGGTCGATTACCTACGATTAATAATTATTTTGATCAAAATAAATAAATAATAATAATAATAATAATAATATTATTATTATTAATTGTTATTATTTTAATTGATTTAATTTTATTATTATTCTATTGTCGATTGTTATCAATGTTAACATTAATTATTATCGTTAAGCATTTTTAATGGTTTTGTTGGTCTCTTCTGCAAACCGAGCCTCGGTTCACGCAAATGAAGAGGATTTCTTCCCCATCGTGGCACCATGTTTGGTTGTGATCCTGTGTTTGTGTTTGAAACTCTAACCTCCAGTTCTTCCTTTCCCCCCTTGGCTCCACGCAAGCTTTGAAATTTATGGCAATTTATTCTTGTTTGGCGTGAGATCTTTGGACTCCTTTTCTCCTTTGTCTCCTGGCAAGTGGATGCATGGAGGTGCCTTGGAAGTGGGACGCCTACCTCCCTTTTCTTTTCTTTATGCCATTTAATTGGCATACTTGGCGTGAATTTATGGGAGACATTATTTTATGTTTTCTTTTACTCCTTGTTTGGTGGATGTTGAACGCCTTTCCCGTAAAATTAAAATTTCCCCTCACCATTACATTTTCCCCTATTGGTCTCATACTAGTTTGGTGGTTTGTTTTTCTCTCTAATTTATTTTTCCTTGGTGCCTAAGTATGTTGTTTTGTCCTAGGTCATGAGTAGAGAGTAGTTTTCAGATTGGTTTGGGGGAGAAGCCGTTGAAAAACATTCCTATCAATGCGTTTTACATAATATTTCCTCCACAGGCACGTTCAACGGGAATGAGGACAAAGTTTTCTTTTTCCCTTTTGTTGGGTGGATGTCCTAATCTACTTCAAGATTTATTTTGGGCGTTGGTTGTGTTTAGGTTGAGAAAAGGTGATGGGAAGTTTTGTCACCTATTGGTTTCTTAGGGTGAAGAGGACTATTTTTTTAAGGCTTTGTTTGTGCTTACCCTACAATCATGGCATCCTGAGACCTCATCTCCTTGAGGCATTTTTGTAAAGCGAGTTACTGCCTTGTGGTTTCTTACACATTTTTTTTTCATGTGTGGCCTCTTATGCTCCTTGCTTCCACATCTATTTTAAAAAATGGTTTCCCTTGTGCTCCAATGGATGTTCTTGCCCGCTTTAATCTGTCCCATTTTTACGCATGTTAGGGGTTAGTTTGTAAGGTTGTGGGGTTTGAATTTTCCCTTTCTCCCACATGTTCCCGAGCCTTTCCATTATTTACATTTTTGTTTTTTACTTGATGTCATGACATTCCTTGAGATATTTGTCCCTTCAAGAAGATGCAACTCGTGGTTTTGGGGGATCCTACCTATCCAACGTGAGAACGAGTGGTGTTTTAGCACCAACATGGATGTGGATGGAGATTCGACCTGAAGAATGCTGCTGCAAGCCTAAGAGTGGTGTTGGCTACTTGCTGAAGCTGGAGAAATAGGCAAGATAATTCTATTCATTGCTACTTTTTCTAGATTTAAAAATATCACGAAATTGGACCACCCTTTTCCTGGAATTGTTTTGTCACTGCTACTTTGTTGTGGGTTGGACGCCTTGTGAGAAAATCCCTCCTTTCCTCTTGAAATCTTCATGTTTTATTTTATAGTTTCCAGTGTTAAGTGGTCAACTAAGATGTATTTTTTCCCTTCTTTGGTTTGTTATGTTTTCTTGCTCAAGTGATCGACCTTCGACCTTTTTGTCTGCTTTTCTTTGTTTAAGTATCAAGGTTATTATGTTGTTTTTAGCTAGTAATTTTTGTTGGGCAAGCAATCCTGTGGTATATATGTACCTCTTGTTTTCACGAGCGTATCATCCTTATGTTGTACTTTGATGACTCACTCTCAAACCCCATTTCGATAACCATTTGATTCTGGGAAAGAAGGGTTGTTGGGGTGGAGTGACCAATACTTGGGCTAAGTCGGGTTGGAGATTTGGTTTAAAACTTTTAGAATGTAGAAGTCAAGTGCAACATATTCGGATCTTGTTGTGTTTAATCCTCGTTCATCATCAAACTTTCTCCTAGACTTGTAAAGTCTTCCTTATGAGATACCTTGACTGTCCTCCTCAAGATTGAACTGTAACTAGTTTTGAATCACCTATGTTCGATGTTACATTTGTACAATTCCAGTACCCAATTATTACTAGAATTACTTTGGCTTACTTCTCTTTCAAAAGAATTTTGGGTGGCATATTCTACTTTTTATCTCATTGTTCTCTCTTTTATAATGTTAATGTTGTTAATTAATTGGTCGATTATATGTATTTAAATACCTTAATGGTTCACGATGGAAATTGATATGAAGTTTATTAACATTGGGGAAAACTATTTATGCATCAAAATCTTATTAATTTATAATGGAAGGTGTTGGTTGGATAAAGACATTTAGTAATATATGTTAATACCTTTGTTAGAATGGTTTGATTTTGTTATCGAGGGATGCTTTAAAATATTTTGTGTTGAGAAAGAGAATATTCTTTTAATTAAACCAAACCTTAGACTTATTGTGGAGGTTTGTAAATCCTTAGTGTTATAAAACTTGGATGATGTTTTGAATGCTTCTTGTTTAATGAAATTCCCTTTTTCACTCGCTTGTTGTTACTAGCTTATAAGGGCAATGGCCTCTTCTGAATGATTGTGGAGTACCTTGGAGTCAATGGCCGAAACTAGCAGTTTATTTGCTTCCCTTTTAATCAATGTTGAGTGGTGGTCGAGTATTAGATTTCAATCATGTAATCTATCTTATTACATGATTGAAATTTTAATACACTTGACTTTTCGTGTTGACCTCGAATTCCGTGTTGCCTCCTGGATTGATTGTTCAATTTTGTCATTTTTAGAAATCTAGTATAGTAGCCTATTTCTTGTGGTATCTTTTGATAAGTTTAGATTGTTGGTTTGAATATCAATTTTCAGTCTTATGACTTTTTATTTATTCGATGGGAACCATGTTCCACTAGGTTGGTTGTTTCTAGCTTATAGGGCTAGTGGCCCTTCTCGAATGATTGTTAAACTTTCCTTGCTTTTGAAACAATGTTCATAATTGAAGTATAAGGTTTTTCTCCTTTGATTGGCATGATGGGAATTTCCTTATTAACTTAAGGAGTTGTTGTATTTAGAGTTTTGATCCAATCCTTGGAATAGAATGATTCCTTTCTTGATATTGTCGAGATAGTAGCTTTTTGTTGCTTTGTGTAGTCTTATCTTGATCGGTTCTTGTGGGTAACTCAAGTTATTAATTGTTGCGAGATGGCTTGCATGGGTAAATGAGGGAGTGACATGTAAATCATTACATCAATCTTGGTTATAAATCTCTTTCATATGATACTTTTTATGTTGTAAAATCTGGAAAGGGGTCCTATGGGAAGTTTTAGAAGAGGGCCCGTGTCGTTGTTTAATGTTTTGTGGAGTTTTGTTGTCATAAATTTTGAAACTTTGGTTTGTTTTGTTATCATGGAAAAGATAAAAGTTGATTACCGCATGGTTATGGGTGATTCTATGTTTTATATAAATCCTAAGAATAGTAGTGTGGCATGACCAATGTTATTACTTTCTTGTTCCCTAGTCATGGTTCCATAGAGTTGGTATGTCCCTTTGGGTTGTGCGTCATGTTAGAAAGAATTGATGTAACCTTGTTTTGTTTTCACAAACGAGTATTGTTAAACTTTTCTCTTGAGATAAAATGTTGAGTTGTAAATATTTCTAAGACATAGTAACAATGTGCCTATAAGCAAAATAAAATGGGTTGGATAACCCTTATAAAAGTTAAACTAAAATTTATATACAAATAAATTAATGTAGAGGTGACCTACTTGATAACAATCAATTCCATAAGTGATCAAAGAGAAAACTATCCTTTGTAAAGTAAAAATTATA
>CM031238.1:199917862-199996333 GCA_018340775.1 Taxus wallichiana var. yunnanensis | reverse complement strand
ATTAATACTTAATGCGGTATGAATTTTCACAACCCAACATGTCAATATGGTTAAAAAGTTGGTTTGTAAAAGTTTTGCATGTTGTCATGAATTCATTTGATGTTAATAGTTTCCTCTCTCTAATACATATACTTAGTAAGATGTATGGATGTTAAGACATTTATGAAAATTCATATAATGTGCGAACACCACAATTTGTATATACTTTTTCACCATCAATGTATAGGAAGTATGGAAATAAATCATGCAAATTTCAAATGAGAGAAACATGTTTGCTATCAAAGAAAGACAATGGAAACTATTTACAATCATTTTAAACAACATGTTTGAGGAGATAACGCATAACAAAAACCTTCCCTACCAATTGGGATAAGTTTAGACATTTTAGGGCCCTAATCCGCCATCTTGAGGCCGAAAAATTAGGATTTAAGTTGTAGTTCAGCTTTTTTCCTATTTTTTTGGGCATTAGTTAATTTTAGTCTATTAGTTGCATTATGAGTTAGGAAAGTTGGCAATTCTTTTAATTTAGGAATGTAGAAATGCGTGGCAATTTACGCATTCCCGTCTGAATAAGCATGCGAACTTACTAAGAATAGCAGGTTCTAGTAAACTGCTAAAAATAGTAATTTCCGCCACCTAGAGTAGATTTAGTCAAGTTAGTTAGAGTTTGCTTGGCAAATCGAGTTGGGAGTTGTTTTCCTATTTAGGAAACATTGTAATTCATTATTGAATAACAAAGAAGGAGATCTATTTTCTTTTGGAGTTCATATTATTTGCAGTATATCACATTTGTTCATAATTTGGCTACATTATCGGTATTAGAGTGGTTCAAGAAGTATTAAAAAAAATGGCGGGAAGAGGAAGAGGAAGAGGAGGCGGTATTGCCCAGGATGAATAGAAATATACAAGATTTGCGAGAGACAAGTTGATGCGCTTACTGCAATGATAACCTGCAGAGAGGAAATCAAGGTGGAGATGACACGAGATGAAGAAGAAGTTTGTGAAGAGGAGGAACCACAAGCACCACCATAAGCTTTTGAAGAAAGGATGCTTCGAGCATTAGAAGGAAAGAATGATGGGATAAGAGTTGATGTTTGAGTATGGTGGTAGTCTAAAACCTGGAGGATACGATGAAGTGGTTGAATAACATGGGAATTTTTGAGTGGAAGGCTATGTCGGAAGAAAGAAGGTAAAATTTACATGCACGAAATTGAAAGGTCATGCTATGTTATGGTGGGATCACCTCTGAGAAAGAGTGGTCAAGAAAGGGAAAGAAAGAATTCGGATGTGGAGTAAGATGGAGAAGAAGGCTGAAAGATAAATTTTCCTTATGGATTATGCACAAACCCTTTACGGGAGGTTTGAGAATCTCGAGACAAAACTTACAAAGCGGTGCGAGAATACACAAATGAGTTCTAAAAGTTGTCCATTCGTGTAGAGCATGAAGAAATTGAGGAAGAAATGGCTGCAAGGTATTTAAATGGATTAAAATTTTAAATTCAAGATGAGATAAGTATGTATAGGATTAAAAGCATGGAGGATGCCTATTAATTAGCCTTAAAGGTTGAGGAAAAAAAATCGTCAAAGTTTTAGGAGATCACCTAGAATGAATAGGGGCCTCATCTTCCTTTCGAGGACGAGCTAGTTTAGCCAAGGTAGGGAGAATCATCTCGTGGATTGGAAAAGCAAGAGGATACGAGAAAAGATTTCCAGAATCAACAAAGAGGCATAGGATTTTCTAGGGGCGGAGGATATACTAGTGATAGAGGATGGGAGGCTCCACGAAGACCATTTATTTTATTCTGAGATGTGGTGAATAAGGGCATTAGGCTTTGAATGCCCGCATACTTATACACATGACAAAGGCAAGGAGATGCTCAAGAGTAAATCTTGTTGTTGAAAAAGTAGAAGATGAACAAGACTTGGAAATTCCACTAGATGTTGGAGAAAATCTGATGATCAAGAGGACGATGATTTCTCCAAGAAAGGAGATCAAGGGGGATGCATGGCTGCGTATAAATATGTTTAGAACAAGATGCACTTTAGGAGGAAAGGTATGTAATGTTATTATTGATAGTGGTAGTTGTGAGAACATGGTTTTGAA
Organism: Taxus wallichiana var. yunnanensis; assembly: GCA_018340775.1. NCBI lineage: Eukaryota > Viridiplantae > Streptophyta > Pinopsida > Cupressales > Taxaceae > Taxus > Taxus wallichiana. Next base: position 199,994,229 of record CM031238.1, on the reverse strand, counting down.
ATGATATGAGTCGATAAATTGGAGTGCATTATGAGAAGAATCCTAACCTTTATCGTATTGCATGGTTTAAGAAGGGTAATGAAGTTCTTGTTGATAAGAGATGTTTAATAAGCATTTCTATTGGGAGCAGGTTATAAGGATGAGATTTGGTGTGATGTTATTCCTATGGATGCATGTCATATGCTATTAGGAAGACCATGGCAATTTGATAGAAAAATTATTCATGATGGGGAAAGAATACTTATTATTTACGGAAGGATGGCACAAAAATAGTTTTTCTACCTCTTAAGGAAGAGGGAAAGGCTGAACATATGCTTTACGTAAAGGAATTTGTGAAGGAGGCAAAGAAGCCGGGTTTGTTATGCACTAATTCACAAATAAGGATGTGCTGGATATTACTTAAAAATGCACAAAATATAGAAAATTTGTAGCAAAGTAAAATACTGATTTTTAATGAAAATGTCCAGCTAGGACAGCAAATGGTATTGAATTGATATCACACAAAATATTTGCCCACAATGCATGAAATTACAAGGGAAGCTTACAATAATAATAATAAACACTATGCAAGACATTTTATGGAATAATATATTGCTGCCCGACAAGGTACAAAAAGCCCTAGGCGGCTAGTCAACTTCAGAGGTCCGTGACCCTCTAAATACAAGAGAAAAATAAGGGTCTTTGAAAACAACAAGACAAATGTAGGGAATAGCATTGCCACTGCAGATCTGACCCACCAAATGGAAAACCCCCAAATAGAGGCTGCAGTCGCCACGCTAGGAATGGAGTCGGGAAATGAGGGAGGTGCCTTCCACGTGTTGCCACGCCCAACCTAGATGGCTGTCGTGAGTCGGATCTAGAGCCCCTCTGATTGTCTTCCCGAAAGCCCCCAAAATCCTCGAAACCCTTCCTCTGACCCTCTGGAAATATCTCTGTAGCACGGCCTAGAAAACGGCTCCAAGATGACAGACTAGGGTAGATCTTTCACTACCGAAGAATGCCCTACTAGCTAGGGACGGTCTCTCACCACCAAAGCTAGGGTCCCTGTGGGATTTGACTCCACAAGTTGTAGAAATGCAACAATAGCAGCTGCACGAGAAGAGGCTAAGAGTATGCGACAAAAAGTGCCTTTTCTTCCTTCCCCGTCTCCATATATACCTTTCCTTGGCAAACGAGCCCCCACAACCCTAGCGCATTTCATTCCATGGAGGGGCCACTAACATAAAAGTATCTATAATTACTTTCTCCCTTTTTGAGTCGCCGTGTCCAAAAGTGACCCCCAAACGCCAAACTAGGACATTAAAACCACGGGCCCCTTCCCACAAGCTTCCAACATCCACATCCCCCTGGGTCTGACCACGTTTTGGCCCGACTTGGCCCTTGGGCCATTTGGCGTAGGAAGAAGGGGGCATTACAGAAAGGGGACATTACAGTCCTCCCTTCCCAAAATTTGCTTGTCCTCAAGCAAACACAAATTAGGATGCTGCAAAATCTGCTCCCCCTCCCAAGTAGCATCCTCAAGTGGCAGTCCCTTCCATCGCACCAAATACTCGGTGATTGCTCTACTCCTGAGCCCCCTCCGTCTCGTTTCAATAATGGCTTCCGGTTCCAGCACCAACTTCCCTTCCTCATCTAGTGGCGGTAGCTCTGTAGATGGTGCAATATGCGGTCCGAGTGCCTTCTTAAGGCATGAAACATGGAAGACATTATGTATCTTACTGTGCTCGGTAGCTCTAGCTCATATGCCACTGCCCCTACTCGACGAACTATTCGGTACGGACCATAAAATCGTGGTTTCAATTTCTCTGCACCCTTCTGCTTCAGTGAGGACTGCCTATATGGTGTGTAACGTAGGAACACTAGATCCCCAGCCTCAAAAGACCTCTCTGTCCTGTGTCGATCTGCGTATACCTTCTGTTGATTTTGTGCCTTCTGAAGATTCTCTCTGAGAGCCTTCAGAATATCCTGGTTCTCCTGCAACCAATCTCGAGCTTTGGGAGCTCGGCTATCTGGTAATACCAAATCTACGAATGTCCTTGCATCGTACCCATACAAGGCTCGGAAAGGGGTCATACCTATGCTCATCTAGTAGGTGGTATTGTAGCAATACTCACCCATGTGTAACCATTTGATCCATGCCCTGGTGTCCTGTCACGTAACTCCGCAAGTAGCCTTCTATCCACTTATTGACTATCTCATCTGCCCATATGTCTGTGGGTGGTAGCTAGTGCTAGGAGTTAACTCGTACCTGCTAGTCTGAAGATCTCCTGCCAAAAGGTGCTCATGAAGATCTTGTCCCTGTCACTGATGATATTTTTAGGCAACCCATGTAGCCAAAAAATACCGGTATAGAAGATCCTAGGCCACATCCACGGCCTCGTGCCCTTTGGGTAGGGAAAAGAAATGAGCATACTTAGTTAACCGATCAACTACAACATAAATGTAGCTATGCCCATGCACCAAGGGAAGCCCTGTGATAAAGTCCATAGATATGCTTTCCCATTTTTGTTCGGGAATGGGGAGAGGCTGAAGTAATCCTGCTGGGAAAGAGCGCTCGGATTTGGTTTGCTGGCAAACCATACATTCTCTGACATGATTTAGGACATCGTCCTTCATCCCCTTCCATGCAAATCTCTCCCTGATGAACCTGTATGTTTTGAAATACCCAGGATGTCTAGCTAGGGGTGTATCATGTACTGCTCGAAGGATCTTCCCCTTCATTTTGGATCCTGGTACAAGGAAGATCCTATCCTTGTAGAAAATGAGATCATCCACTACTCTGTATCGGTCATCCTGTATCATACCATCCATGATCCCACATGCAAACTGATTTTTGGAATACTCAACAAGTATATGAGCCTTCCAATCCATCAATCTCAGACATAGAACTAAGCATAGTAGTGAGGTAAGGCCTCCTAGATAAAGCGTCAACAACAATATTATTCTTACCTCGAGTGTACTCAATGTCAAAGTCATATGTTTGCACCTTGTTCACCCATCTCTGGCGATCATTGAGCTCTTTCTGTCCCAAGAAGAATCTCAAACTGTTGTGATCCGTACGAACCACGAATTTGCTGCCCACAAGGTACTGTCTGAATTTGGCCAAGGCATGCATAATGGCCAACATCTCCTTGTCGTAGATTGAATACCCTCTCTCCACGGGTTTCAATTTTTCGACTCTCATAGGCGATGGGATGCCGATCCTGCATGAGAACTGCCCCAACACCCTCTCTGAAGCATCACACTCAAGGATGAATGGGCGGGAGAAGTCTGGTAATGTGAGGACGGACACGAACTCATTACCTCCTTGAGGTGGTCAAAAACTTGTTGAGCAAGCGTATCGACCAAGCAAAAGCCCCTTCTTGGTCAAATCGGTCAATGGAGCAGTCAACCGAGAGAAATTCTTCACGAACCTCCAGTAGTATGTGCACAACCCCACGAATCCTCTCAATTGTGTCAATGTTCTAGGTGGGGGCCAATCCAGGATTGCCCGTATCTTCTCTCTGTCCACCTTCACTGTACCCCCGCCAATTACATATCCCAAGTATAGAAGTTTGGTCATGCCGAACTCACACTTAGAAGCTTTCGCATATAACGAATTAGCTTCTAATATCCCCAATATCTCACCCAGGTGCCTGATATGGTCCTCCCAAGTCCTGTTGTAGACTAAAATATCATCGAAGAAAACCAACACAAACTTCCGCAAGTGGCGGTTGAACACATGATTCATGCAAGACTGGAATGTAGCTGGAGCATTAGACAATCCAAAAGGCATCACCAAGAATTCAAAGTGACCGTAATGGCATTTGAACGTTGTCTTATGCACATCCTGCTCCCTGACTTTGATCTGATGATATCCAGAGCACAAATCTATTTTCGAAAAATAGATTGCACCATGTAGCTCGTCCAACAACTCGTCAATGCGTGGTATGATACTTGTTCTTTATTGTCTTCTTATTTAAGGCCGGTAGTCCATACACATCCGCAGGGTCCCATCCTTCTTCTTCACCAAAACCACCGAAGAAGCAAAAGGGCTGGAACTCGGTCTAATATGCCCCATATCCATGAGCTCCTGTATAGTCTTCTCGATCTCATCCTTAAACCGCTTGGGGTGGCGGTAAGGAGAAATGACCACCGGTCTAGCATCCTCGAGCTCAATCACATGCTCAAATCCCCTATCTGGAGGTATGCTTGGAGGTATGTCACCAAACACGACACTGTGTTTGTCCAATAGGCCCTGTATATCCACATGGTACTATTGTTGTCCCTCCTCTGATTTCTTGGTCGAAACCAAGCAGTGTACTGCCCAATCCACCTCGTCGTGCCTATAGATCCTCTCGATCCTCTTGGCCATAACAACTCGGGGGTGCCCCGAGGATAAACCCCTCAAGATCACATTCCTCCCTTCGGACTTAAACTTCAGCTCCATCGTCTGGAAGTTAGTTGAAATTCACCAAGGGAATGGAGCCACTGTACCCCAAGCACTATGTTGGTCTCTCCAATTCCAACAATATAGAAATCATTGGTAATTGTATAGTTACCCATCGCGATGCTCAATTGGGGAACCCGTCGTGTGCATCTCATAGACTCTCCATTGGCTACAACCACGTTGAAGCCCTCAAATTCTCTGTCTGTAACCCCGCCTCTCAACCAATGAGGCATCAATAAAGTTGTGGGTTGCCCCACTATCAATGAGTACCACCACTCATTGTCCCTGCAAAACTCCCCTAACTCTGAATGCCTTGTACCTCTGGGTACTAGACAATGTGGCGATAGTCTCCTGGGGGAAAGTCTCGCTATCTTGCTCCACACCCGCACCATCTGATGCCTCATCATCATCATCCTCTAATGGTTGTGTGTTCAACTCTTCGTCACCATCACTCTCCTCGAAGACCTCTATGTATTGGGCCCTCCCTCTACCCTTGCAATCGTGTCCTGGGACCCAAGGTGCGCAAGCAATCGAAAACATAGTTTCTTTCACCTCAATTCCTCCCTGTCCTCACTAGCTCCGAATGGTCTCCAGGCTGTATCCTTCCTAGGTGGAGGTACCTAGGCTGCGAACCCCTAGTTCTTGAAGGGAAACCCTTAGGCTGCACTCGAGGTGGAAACCTCGACTTAGGAGTGGATAGCTCTAGGTCACGAGCTCTCCTAATAGCCTCATGCAACGAAGAAGGCTCAAATGCCCTCACAAATCCAAATGAGAGCGTCTGTCAAACCTGTTGTGAATAGGGAAATCAGCCTCATCTCTGTAATATCAGGTACCATGACCGATAATCTCTGAAAATCGGTGATATACTGATCCATGGAACCGGTCTGTCTCAGATGAGTCAGCTCTCTAAAATACCCGTCGGGGTCCCTCTTATCAAATCTGCTCACTAGCCTCTTTGTGAACTCTGCATAAGTCGTGATGTATATGTGTCCTTGTGTAATCAACCCATGATGCCACCAATCATGAGCGTCTCCCTCTAGATGTAGGATTGCAAACTTAATTGCATCTTCCTCCCACATCGGATTCAGGTCGAAGTATGTCTTCAACTTCTACACCCAAGACTGCAAGTACACTTCTTAGAACCGTCGAAATGTGGAACAGAAATCTGTCCCAACCTCCTTTGCATCTTTGGTACTTGTGCCTGGTAATCTCTCCTAGGCCTACTGCCAATCTTCATTTTGCAATATTCCTGGAATGACATGTTGTCACGAAAGCCATCACTTAAAGTCTGGTACCTTTCCCAACAAGACTCCTCATCTACAACATCCCCTGGCTGCCATACCTGTGAAACTTCCGGATCCTTCAAGAAAGAAGGTTCGTGAGACCCTGAGGCCTGGTAGAAGAATGGGGGGACCGCTGTCCTGAATGTCCACCCTCACCTCTTTGACCATATTGTCCCTTGTTGCTATTTTCTCCTCTTTCCACATGAGTATCAGACCTGTCATTTGTGCTAATCTCCCAGTGAGTTGGCTCAAATAGAGATTGGTAGTCTCCTACTGCTTTACCATGTTGGTGAACAATTGTTTCATCAGCTCCACCCCTATATCCTCACTGTCTTGTCCCCCATCTTTCAATCCCAATAGCTGGAGAAACAACCTCTGATACCACTGAAATATCCCTTGTAGGATATTACTTAAAAATGCACAAAATATAGAAAATTTGCAGCAAAGTAAAATATTGATTTTTAATGAAAATGTCCAGCTAGGACAACGAATGGTATTGAATTGATATCACACAAAATATTTTCCCAATGCATGAAATTACAAGGGAAGCTTACAATAATAATAATAAACACTATGCAGACATTTTATGGAATAATATATTGTTGCCGACAAGGTATAAAAGCCCTAGGTGGCTAGTCAACTTCAGAGGTCCGTGACCCTCTAAATACAAGAGCAAAATAAGGGTCTTTGAAAACAACAATGGCAGATGTAGGGAATAGCACTGCCACCTGCAGATCTGACCCGACCGACTGGAAAACCCCCAAATAGAGGCTGCGAGTCGCCACGCTAGGAATGGAGTCGGGAAATGAGGGAGGCGCCTTCCACGTGCTGCCACGCCCAACCTAGATGGCTGCCGTGAGTCGGATCTAGAGCCCCTCTGATTGTCTTCCCGAAAGCCCCCAAAAATCCTCGAAACCCTTCCTCTGACCCTCTGGAAATATCTCTGTAGTATAGTATCACGGCCTAGAAAATGGCTCCAAGATGATAGACTAGGGTAGATCTTTCACTACCGAAGAATGCCCTGCTAGCTAGGGACGGGTCTCTCACCACCGAAGCTAGGGTCCCTATGGGATTTGACTCCACAAGCTGTAGAAACGCAACAACAGCAGCTGCACGAGAAGAGGCTAAGAGTATGCGACAAAAAGTCCTTTTCTTCCTTCCCGTCTCCTCCATATATACCTTTCCTTGGCAAACGAGCCCCCACAACCCTAGCACATTTCATTCCATGGAGGGGCCACTAACATAAAAGTATCTATAATTACTTTCTCCCTTTTTGAGTCGCCGTGTCCAAAAGTGACCCCCAAACGCCAAACTAGGACATTAAAACCACGGGGCCCCTTCCCACAAGCTTCTAGTGTCCACAGCCCCCTTGGGTCTGACCACGTTTTGGGCCCGACTTGGCCCTTGGGCCATTTGGCGTAGGAAGAAGGGGGCATTATCCATGTGTGCAACACCAACTTTATCAACACTAAAGAAGGATGGAACATGGAGAACGTGCATGGATGCAAGAGAGAAATCAATAAAATTACAATAAAGTATAGGTTCCCAATACCTCGCCACGATGATATGATGGATGTGCTTTAGATCTAAGTATTTCACCAAGATTGATCTTCGAAGTGGTTATCATTAGATTCAGATCAGAGAAGGAGATGAGTGGAAAACAACATTCAAGACATGAAATGGATTATATGAGTGGTTGGTGATGCCATTCGGGTTATCCAATGCACCTAGTACTTTTATGAGATTGATGAACACCGTCTTCTGAGAGTATAATGGTAAGTTTGTTTTGGTTTATTTTGATGATATCTTGATCTTTAGTAAAACTAAAGAAGAACATTTGAGGCATCTAAGGGTGGTATTTGAAGTGTTAAGGAAAAGAAACTCTATGCAAATATGAAGAAGTGCACATTTATGCAAGAAAGTTTGGTATTCTTGGGCTTTATTATTTTAGCAGATGGAAGTACAGGATGGAATCGGAAAAGATAAAGACAATTATTGGATGGCCTACTCCACAAGTATAACGAGGTAAGAAGCTTTCATGGTCTAACAACATTTACGTAAAATTTATTAAAAATTTCAGCAATTTGATTATTAGCACCTATAATAAATTACACAAAATGAAGGGAGTTTTTGTGGACAAAGGTGAGGATAGTTTTCGAGCTTCTTGAGGAAGAAGGTGACAGAGGCACCCATTTTGTGCACTTGCCATATTTTGATATAGTGTTTGAGGTTGATTGTGACGCCTCACATGTGGGTATTAGTGCTTTGTTCTAAGTCAAGATGGAAAGCCAATAACTTTCTTTAGTGAGAAAGCTGAATGAGGTAAGAAAGAACTACTCTACTTATGATGTGTAAGTTTATGCAATTACAAGCATTAAGGCATTGGAGGCATTACTTAGTGCCTAAGGAGTTTGTGTTATTTACAGACCACATAGCCCTGAAGTATGTGAATACCCAAAAGAAGTTGAATAGTAGGCATGCAAAGTGGGTATCATTTTTGCAGGGTTATACTTTTTCTCTAAAACATAAATCAGGAAAATAGAATCAAGTTGCAGATGCATTGAGTAGGTGTGTGACTTTGTTTACCACTATGGAAAATGAGGTGGTGGGTTTTGAAGCAATCTGGATGAGTACATTTATTTTCAAAAGGGATGGCTACCTGCTACTATTCAAGGGACTTAACTATGTATTCAGTTGGGTCTATGAGAGAGAATATAGTGAAAGAGTTGCATAGTGGAGGATTGGCTGAGCATTTTGGTAAAGATAAGATGATAGCCTTAGTAGAAGAGAAATACTATTGGCCAAAGCTGAAAAGAGATGTGGTAAGATATGTGGAGAGGTGTCGAATTTTCCAAGTCTCGAAAGGCCATGCATAGAATACATGGTTGTATATGCCGTTCCTGTTCCTAAAGGGTCATGGATAGATCGAGTATGGATTTTGTTTTGGGATTACCAAAAAACACAACGAGGTAATGACTCAATTTTTGTGGTTGTTGATAGGTTTTCTAAGATGGTTCATTTTATTGCCTGCAAGAAAACAAGTGATGCATACGAGCAGTGAATTTGTTTTTGAGAGAAGTTGTTCGTTTGCATGGTGTTCCAAAAACCATAACTTTAGATAGGGACACAAGGTTCTTAATTCACTTTGGCGAGACTTTATGGAAGAAATTGGGAACTCAAATACGATTCAACAAGTGCCTATCATCCCACGGTGATGGGCAAACAAAGGTGGTAAATCGGAGTTTGGGAAACCATAGTTAAGGTGCATCGTTGAGGAAAAACTGAAATAATGGGACTTAACATTACCATAAGCTAAGTTTGCATATACATGATTCCATAAACAGATCCACGGGAAAGTCTCCATTTTCAATTATGTATGGGAGTAATCCAAATGGGGTGTTAGATTTGGTACAACTACTAGTTGATGGCGAGTCGTGATGATGCATAAGCATTTGCGAACATATACAACAATTATTAGGGAAGAAGTGCGGAAGAAGCTGAGAATAGTAATGATAAGTATAAGGAAATAACAAATGTGCACTGAGACGGAGAAATGTATTTCCAGTTGGTGAGTTGGTTATGGTATATCTCGATGGAAGGAAAGGTTTCCAAAAGGAACCTATAAGTGAAGTACAAGAAAGATTGGTCCATGCAAAATTGTGAAAAAAAAATGATAATGCTTATGAGGTAGAATGCGAGAATTTTGATATTTCTCCAGTGTTTAATGTTTGATTTGTATTCTTTTCATGGGGATGGTGCAAAAGGGAAGTTATTGATAAAGTAGTAGATTGGAGGCAACGAGTTAGATGAAGAAGAAAGAAGAAGTGGATTAGATTCTAGATAAGAAAACAATGGACACACGACATGGGAAATACAACAAATATTTGGTACATTGGAAAGGACTGGAATAAGAGGACAATACTTGGGTCACAAAGTGGGAGATTAAGAAGTTGGATGCGAGATAAATGGAAGCGGTTTGAAGAAGACAACTTGCGGGAGCTGCGTTTTTTTTGGTTGGAGAGAATGATGCACCAAAATTAGCAGTAACTTGACAAGGTCATAAGTTGAGCTTCGGGTGTCCGTTTGAGTCCATTTTTGTAAACCACATGTTTCGAGGAGATGAATGCAACGAAACCTTCCCTACCAATTGGGATAAGTTTCGCACATTTTTCGGCCCTAAATCCACCATCTTGAGGTTAAAAATTAGGATTTAAGTTGTTCGATTTTTTCCTATTTTTGGGCATTAGTTAATTTTAGTCTATTAGTTGCATTAAGAGTTAGAAAGTTGGCAATTCCTCTAATTTAGGAATGTAGAAGATGCGTGGAAATTTACGTGCCGATGCGAATAAGCATGCGAACTTACTAAGAATAGCAGGTTTTAGTAAACTGCTAAAAATAGTAATTTCCACCACCTAGAGTAGATTTAGTCAAGTTAGTTAGAGTTTGCTTGGCAACTCGAGTTGGGAGTTGTTTTCCTATTTAGGAAACATTGTAATTCATTATTGAATAACGAAAAGAAGGAGATCTATTTTCTTTTGGAGTTCATATTATTTGCAGTATATCACGTTTGTTCATAATTTGGCTACATTACGTAGCCACATCATAACTATAAAATTGAGCACATATCTTGGATATTTATTGGGAGGAATAATCTCTATCGTGGAATAGGTGTGGGCCATGTAGGGGATTAATCTCCATATCAATCAAAATTCTTAATGACCAAACACCTATGCCTTTTTTTCGATGATTCTTGAATGACATCGGCATCATAGTTATAGATGAGAAAACTCGAATGAAATCACTACCTTAGAATGCTATATCCACTACACATCTTCTTGTTTTCTGATGTGTCCCATGATACGTGCATTCTAGCTACCCAATAAATGCAAGTAGGCTGAAACTCAAACAAATATTCACTTTGGCAACATTTTGCAACCACTCGTTATGTTCACAAATATCTATATAAATTGTTGCCACATCGTCCAACACATCACCCATTTTCCCCTTCAAATGATTGACATAAATGTCATGTGGTTGTTGGAGGTTGAGTTCCCATTGTTATCCCATTCCCGTTCGCCACCCTCGCAATTTTCCACCCTCGTACTTCCGTCTTCTTCATCCCTCTTCCCTCTCCCCTCAAGTTGACTCCTTCAAAAGATCCCCTTCGGCGTTTCCAGCGTATATTTCACGTGCGATTGCTAGTAAATAACCCCACCAAAATTAAATGTCTACAACACCAAAATAATTTTTACACAATGCATGCCCAAAATTATCAATAGCTATTAGTTCCCAATAGTTTCTAAACTTTAATATGAATTTTATACCACAAGATACACATTGGCACACCAACTCCACTTTAATATGTATTTATGGATTACAAAAGAAGCACGAACAAAATGAAGCTTGAAACAAGAGAGGAAAAAGCTTGTGGAGAAAGTGAGATGCTTGTTCCACTTCCAGGTGAAGAGAAAGCGTGCTGGGGGAAGCTTCTCGGAAAGAAAAAAGTGTCGAGAGAAGTTTCTAGGAAAGGAAGCATAAAAGTAAACAAGTACATAACTCTGCGAATAAACAATAAGCTATACCTATCTTAGGTGTAGCTCACTTGATCATGTACACTTAACCATTTGCATTGTGTATCACACATGCAGTGATCCAACCCTGCATTTTCATGGAAGATGCCTGTCTCAACCACTAGACCACTGACCTACCGACAACCCAAAACTATATTGAAAGCTCGGCTGGAATTTTGGTTGAGTTGTGGAGTGACATAAACAACCTAGCATACATGGTACTCCAGCTCCTTTTCCGCCATATCTTTCCAGTATGTCGGCTAGGGCTTTATGGGGATGTTTTAATAAAGCCGACAACTTGATTCTATGCCATCCCAGACTCTAAACCAACTATCTTGTTTCCCATCCAATGAATCATAAAATGAACAGGAAATTATGCCTTTGTGCGGTTGAAATATGATCCGAGAATGGCGAGGCGGGAGTAGGAGAGCGCATCTGCTTTTTTTGCATGATATATTACGCGGATCTAACAATATCTCCTGAGGAGAAGGCATGCAAAGGAATGCCTTGGCTTGTTTGTTGGAGCTCCGGCTGAAATCACCCCTTGAGTCCACTGCTCTTTTTGCACACTTGATCCTTGGTGAAATTTGCTGTAGAATCCATCAAAAATTAATTCACATCTTTTTAAATTTTTGACTTAGCATTTCAAATTCGGTGATTTTTTGTTTAATGGTTCTCAATGAGCTTGGTTGATAATTTTTACCTATGTAGACCTATTAAGAAAACAAAGAAAATAGAAACATTTAACCGAGATGGTGCCCTGTTTCGTTAATGAATGTTTATACACAAGCTGGGGAGATTTAAGGCTCAATTCTCTTGCATTTTGTGATCCTTCCCTTTCCATACTATGAAAACATACCTACAGATTAATTGCAAAACCGAATTAGGAAAATGTAAGTGTTATCGGATATAAATTATCTTGTCATGAATCAACTCCCTCTTGAGTCTTGAAAACTATTGAAAAGCAATAAGTAAATCCATGTGACAATACCACAAAGTAATATATTAAAATACGATAATGGAATTCGAAAGAGAGATTATTGATGTCGAACCTATTGTAGCATAATGCCACTATATAAACCACCCTAATTAAAGAGGGATGCCTCACAAAAAAGTAGAAATAAAATGCCAAAACAATACTACCATAATATGGAATTAAAATCTATCATAGGGACATGCCACTTTGTAATAGCACCGTGATGAGACAGGGATGCACATATTTAGTATTGGCCCACTTCTTATTACTTGGCATTTTTGTACTATGGGCAAACAACACATATAAAGAAAATTCCGTCGATTGCCAAATGGATTGTAGGCTTTCTCTAACGAGGATGTCCTTGGAAGTTTCTCGGAGTAGTGGTATTCTTTGAAGTACATGAACAATCCAAGTTGTGTGATATTGTTGGTGTTGGTCAAAAAAGAGAGTGCGGTTTAAAAGGCACGGCGGAGGTGATAAGTTGGTTGACTTGAGATTCTTTAGGGTGCGGGAATACGGAAGAGCATGATTTACCCTTCAATCTTATTTAGCCCCCAAACCTATTTGATTTTAGAAAATCAAGGACAATGTATTTGCAATATCACTTCGTTTGCCTCTGTTTTGAACGAGAGATGGGGTAGGTAAACAATTAGCTTAAGTCGATGTTTGGTCCCAAGGGTCCCTTACAAATTGAGGACTCAAAATGGTGATAGTGGTATTTTACCAAGGGATGCAAGAAACAATGCGGGAGGCCTACTACAACTAAATACCTACTTTGGAAGTGCTTTGAACTGTGTTGGAAGTGTACATGGGAGATTCAACTTTCCCATTCTAGGTTTCATCCATTAGAAAAGTGCCTTGTAGTCGGTGATTGCAACTTATTAATTTTGATTCATTATGGGGTCTTAAACAAAGCATCCAACCTCTTGTACTTTCTTGAGATTTTCATGTAAATGGAGGTTCACACTCTTGTAAAGCCAAAATCTATAGAGGCCTAGTAGCTTAATTCGATGGAATGGGTAATGGGTTCAAGTCCCAAATTACGGATAGGAGTATTTGCAATATAAGAAACAATTAAATAAAAACCATAGAGCCATCAAGAAATGAAGAGAGATGAAAAGAGAGAAGGAAAACCTTGTAAGAGAACATATAAATTTGGCGGCCACCTATGCCTGCCAACAATTTTTTAGGAGATGGTAATTTCTAAATCTTGCCTTTGGAATATGGAAAATAGTGTTATTTTTATATTATTAATTAAAAAAATCTATAGTTTTATATATATTTAATTATTTTAATATATAAATATATTTTACATCTAAATCTATATAAAAAATGATGGTGAAACTTAAAATATGCAAGTTATATGTAGCATTAATTTAAATATTTGTAAGTATTTTACGGTTAAAATCATGAAAAACATTTAAAATGATCAAATTTAACCCTGGTGAAAAAGGAAAAGTCCTTTTAAAGGTCTACTGTGCATTGAATTGTGGTTATACCAAAGGGTAGGTTAAACCATGTAAGACCAACCCACACCCAATTGTGCCTAGACTAGTTGAGTTCAGGGGTTAAATTTGACGGCCACCTATGCTGTCAAACAATTTTAAGTGACGATAATATTCCATCACTACCCTTCAAAAACACAAAACAAGATTATTTTTATTAATTATTTTATATTTATTATATCTTTTAAATATATATTTACATATATTTTATAATTTATATACAAATCTATATAAAAAAATTAACAGTCACGTTTTAAATATGTAACTCTATACAATTATATCAAATATTTACAGAGTATTTTACGTCTAAAATCAGAAAAAAAACGTCTGAACAGCTGTCAAATTCAACTCCATCTAGCTCTATGCAGGCATAAATACATACCCATGAATTGTCGACGCACTTGATAATGGCCACATTGATGTCACTGCTTTTCTCAATCACAGTTGCCACTTTGGTCAGGTGGGCAACTGCATCATTAATGTCACACCCCTCCTCAGGTTCGAATATGCCAAAGAAAACCCTCACATTTCGGCTTTTCTCAATCACAGATGCCACTTCGGTCTTGTGGACAACTGCATCATTTGCTACTTGGGTCTTTTGGGCAACTGCATCATGGATATGATACCTCTGTTTTGAGTAGAAACAATCATTGTGTCTGTTTTTGTTTTTTTCACAGAGCAAAGAATGATTATTGTTGCAGGACAAACTGCTTCTTATATGATTACTTCTTGCGGTTACCATCAACTTACGGCAATGACGGTTTGTCAGGTTGTGTGATATCATTAGAAAGAATTACAGGTGGGATTTGACAACATAAGACGGTTTGTGGTAGTGGTGAATTTGAGCCTCGCGTGTACATTTTACTGTTTTGGTCGGCATGATTTGCTGGTAAAATCCAAGAAATGTCATTTTGGTTTCTCCGCGTGGAAAGGGTTTGTTGCCTCTTCGGTTTGTTAGTCCTGAAATTTAATCATCCCCGTCAAATCAAAATTTGTTGAGGGTCCATTTTTTTAATGTCCCTGTCAAATAATTTAAAATCAATAAAATTCCCAAAAAGAGAGTAATATTTTATATTATTAATGTATATATTAAATAAGATCACGAAATGGTAAATAGTGCCAAAGTAGATGTATTTGAAGTGTGGAGGGAATTGTAAATTATTTCGATTGTGGATGTACATTGCAACGTCAAATTTCCTAGATTTTAGACAAAAGCATTATCGCCACAAGTCATTATAATGTGAAATGTGCCAAACTTTAGACCGACGCATTGTTGTAGCTCTTCATACCCTTAAAAAAGTTTTCAACTAAGGACAAAGCAATAAAAGTGTTCCAATATATTTGAAGAAATCATGATAATTTAATGGCTATTGATGTACAACACCATTGTCACACAGGAAAATAATTATTCTGATATTGTATTCAGCATCATTACAAATAATAATAAGGCTAATAAATAGCCATGGAAATAGAAAACTGACTTCCTACAAACCAGGAAGTCACACAACAAAACACCCGTTAATATCATTACGGGTATAACAAAATTATATTGTTGAAACAATATAACAAACCTGTATTATTAATAATGAGTTATAATATAACTCATATTAATAATATTACAATATGAGAGCACTATGATATTAAATCCTAACATTCCCCCCCTTAGTGCGAACACGGGGAAAACACCATCTTGACTAAAAAGCATGCCGCTCGTGCTTTGCACATGGTCTCGATCCTCAACAGCGGTGGGAACTACATCATCCGGGGACCGTTGACCTATTATATGAATACATGAATTGGGACTTTCATTGACCAATTCACATCAACCATCAAATCGATCGATCAAGAACACTTCCTATGATAGTATCAATGGTACAAATCATTATCATCTCGGGGGACACACAACCTTTGCACTACACACAAGAACAAGGATGCTCATCTGTTCTTATTCATCACACAAGACACAAAGATGTCACTAAAGCAGTTTGCGGCCTCTGAGGTAGTGACGAACTCGAGGACGCTGACTGTCCTCTTGCCTCCGTGCCTCCATCCTCCAAAATTTTGCTACTTACTTAGCAGATATGGAAATGAGGCTCATTTACAAACTACTGGGTGTCGGTTTCCACCGAAAATGCACCCCCCCACTTGGACGTCGCGTACAAGTGATAATGCGTCCAATAGTTGAAATGTGAGGCAAAATTTTTATTTTTACAATATTTTTGACAATTTTCCTAATAATCACCTAAATGACGATAAAAAACTGACACAAATATATTTTTGACACTTTGACTCTGACTATTTTGACAGACTAATGAATCAATTTTTGACTAGATTTTTATAAAAACAATAATTGACTCAACAATACTTGAGTCTTACAAATAACATCAGATGACTCTTTTATCAACGATAATCTTGATAACATACAATATAATAAATGACACCTAAAGAATATTTTATTATATAATGGACATGATCGACTCCACAAGTCTAGAACCCTTATCAACGATAATCTTGATAACATACAATATAATAAATGACACCTAAAGAATATTTTATTATATAATGGACATGATCGACTCCACAAGTCTAGAACCCTTAATAATAAACTAAAACATACATAATACAAAGACTTAATAAAGCTACTTTTTGTTGATGAAGACGAATAATAAAAAACTTTGGAAAATAAACATAATACAAAAACTAAGCTATAAAACTAGACAAGAATATTTGAGACTTATGCTAAGACCATGGGTTTAACCCTAAAACCACCAACCTCACCTAAAAACGCTTGAACCAAAACGTATTTGCATTGAAACAAACAGTTGGACCTTGTTCACGAGCCGTGGCAGAGATTACAGAAACCAGATCTGTATACGTCTACGCTGAACGCAAATAGTGAAAGCCCCTCTGACAGAATTTTGCATGTGGTATGCTGATAGGCGCTCATATACAACTCAGATATGCATACTTTAATTCCACAGCTTATCAGATAATACACTTGGATGGCTATTATTGCAAACAAAGCAACGAGATATGTTCGTTTGTAGGATCCTTTTTTTTTCGTTGACCGGTTCGATGCCAGAATGTAGAACGTCTGGAACGTGGAAGACAACTCAGCATGCATTACTGAAAAGGACCAGATCAATATTTCTCCTGATTGCATATAACTGCCTGATTCATTTTCATCCACCGCATTATCTAGACGTCTATAATGATGAACAGGTTGAGGGCACGCAAAATCTAAATAGTATGCATTAGAACATATATTACTTTTTCCAGTGCTCAAAATAAGACCAATGTGGATTGAATTTCAGTGATACAGTGAATGGAGATCTCACAAGTGAATCGAACCACTGTATTCAAGAAGACGTCCAACTATTTGAATAAGCACTTACGGGACTGAAAATGCTTTTAAAAAATATTAGGAATGCATACGTGGAAGCTTGTATTCATTGATGCAATCAATATGAAAGTCACGGTTCGAGGATGGTGACAAATCTGAGGAATATAATCTGCAGAAATTCAGATCTATGTGGACAGCATCACAGGAAACCTAGATCTGTAGCTATTCTAAAACCAAAACAATAATATGCTCATCGGACGGGACAATTGTGAAGTATGTACAGTGCCCCTCACTCTCACGCAGATCTCATCGCTCTGATACCAAATATTGGTACAGCAACATTGTCACACAGGAAAATAATTATTTGATATTGTATTCACATCATTACAAATAATAATAAGGCTAATAAATAGCCATGGAAATAGAAAACTGACTTCCTACAAACCAGGAAGTCACACAACAAAACAACCCGTTAATATCATTACGGGTATAACAAAATTATATTGTTGAAACAATATAACAAACCTGTATTATTAATAATGAGTTATAATATAACTCATATTAATAATATTACAATATAATAATGAGAGCACTATGATATTAAATCCTAACAATGGCAACATATAATGTGCATAAATAAAAAGATCAATCTTGAGTGACCAATAAACATCATTCTATTATTTTGATGGTAATAAGGAATCTAAAGTCGTTCTTTTGATGTTAACCTTTCATAATGCCAATGAGGCAAATGAGGCAACATAAATAAGCTGAAGCTTGTATGATATAAGATGTGTGATGTCTATCTAAGATGTAAATAAGTTATTACATAGAATGAAGTGGTTTTGGTAATGTAAAACTAAAGAATAGAGTCAACCTAATGGCATGGACGAAATGTACATAAAGATGCAAAAATTATATTTTTAAAGTGGTTGAAACCAATTTTAATTGAGCCTCTAGATTGTTTTGTTAGGAGACAACTTTACTTTCCTTATTCTCTATTTCGCGAGGCTCTTATGCAGCCTTGGATGTGGTGGGCCGCATTCTTGTCGAGCTCTTATGAATCCACTTCAATGGAATCAAGTGCAAATAACTTATAACCTCTTTTTGTTACCTCCTAGAAAACTAAGTCTCCAATGTAATAACTCTTTACACGTGAACTATTAGAAAGTGGAGTTTGAAAGTAACAATCTTGCATTTTTCATGCAAAAGTTTGTTTATTATCGATAGGCATTCTACAATGTTAGGAAGGGGTTGGGTTTTAATGGTGTGATTGTGACATTTTAATTTTGTACTTTAATGACACATAAAAACAAGAGTGAGGATTTACACGAGGAACATTTTACCCATCTCGTGGATGTGGAAGATTTTGAAGAGGACTCTGTAGATCTTGTTTTTGGTGCGGGGAAGTTGCGCACAGTGGGTATGGATGTCCACATGAAAAAGCTAAAGGAAGCAAATGAATTGAGGCAACTATGCATGTAGCACATGGAGAGGAATTGATTTGATCATGGAACACTCCGAACAACGTGTGCGGGAGATGCTCTTATGATAAAAGGTGTATAGTTGATGATGACACGAGAAAGATATGGATCCCATGCATAGGAAGTATCTCTTTTGAATACTATGCAAGTCAGTGGGTAAGTTTTGTAAGGTTATTGTTAAGGATGGCAACACAAATAATTTGGTTTCTTGTGAGAAGGTACAAAATTTGGAACTAAAAAAATTTCACATTCCAACCCATATAGAGTGTCATGGATACAAAAAGGGCATCAGATCCTAGTAAGTGAACAAAGCATTATGAAATTGCAAATAGGTGCATACTGTGATGAGGTATTGTGTGACATTATGCCAATGTATGTTTGACATGTGTTGTTGGGAAGGCCTTTGCATTATGATCAAAAGGTTGTGCATAATGGAAGATCAATTGTTATTTGCATAGAGAAGGATGGAAAGAAGTTTAACTTGTCTCCTTTGAAGAACAAGGAATAAGAAATGTGTGACGAAAGTTTGCGCATGAGTGTTGATTGTGATAGAAAATGAGCTCTAATAAACTGTAGATAAAGAGAAGGCATGCTTTACACTTTTATTAGAGATGACACAGGAAAAACATGCACAAAGAGAGGAAATTCCAAGTGAGGTACACAAAAGATTGAATGAGTGTGCAAGGATTATTTCGAGAGGATTTTCAGATGGGTTTATGCCCATGCACAATATCCATCACCTAATAGACATGATACTTAGATCGAGTTTGCCAAACAAGACACCATATAGAATGACACCTCAAGAGAATGAGGAAGTGCAAAAACAAGCGCAAGATATTGCTAAATAAAAAAATTTATAAGCTGAAAGTTTGAGCTGTGTGCGGTACCCATAGTGCTAGCATTAAAGAAGGGAGGAAAATGAAACATATATTGACTCAGAGATATTAACAAAATAACAATCAAGTAGATATTCTTGTTGCCAAGAATGAAAAAATTGATGGATTGTTTAAGCAGAGTACAATATTTCTCAAAGATAGACTTGAAGAGGATGCAATCAAACTCGCATCAAGAAGGGGATGAGTGGAAAGCTACCTTCAAGAGGAAGAAATGGTTGTATGGATGGTTAGTTATGCAATTATCAGCGATGAATGCACTAAGTGCGTTCATGTGTCTCATGAATGAAGTGTTGAAATCATTTCTTGGAAATTTTATCATAGTGTATTTAGATAACATCTTGGTGTTCATCATAACAAAAGGGAACATTTGCATGAAGTTTTGAAGCATTTACACAAGGCATTTTTTTTTGGAATTAGGGTAAAGTGAGGGTTTTAGAAGGTCCCACAACCTTGTACAAAAAATCCCAAGAGGCTAGATCTAGCTATGAAGTTTACATTTAGATAAAAACTCGAGAAAATTCCAAAAAAAAAAGCAACCGAACAAAACAGGAAAACAAAGAGAGACGAAGCATCAAGCGAAAATTTTAAGCTCAATAACAATATTCTTACTTTGGTGGAGCTAGACTCATTTGACAACTGATCTACAAGAGCAAGAATTTCGAGAAGTCTTTAGTGATGGCAACTCTGGTGTTGTCGGTGTAAATCTCCTAAGCTTTCAGGACCGAGAAGGAGTGTTGGAGTTTGGTCGGGATGGAAGACACCAACTCCACCCGACGATCATTAAGCGGTTACTAGTGTCACCATGCTTAGCTACATAATCATCCTGTTGAAGGTGTCTCCAATCGAGTGTCTTGGGTAGGGATCCCACTGTCGGTAGTGGTGAAATTATCGGTACCTCTATGGAGAATAGGCTCATTGTCATTATGATCTTCGTCCATGCCCATAGGCTCGAGTCCGAGGAGTCGGGATACAACTTTGCTAATCCCGAGGATATCATCCGAGAGCTGAGGTTGGGAGGCGGGAGGACGTAGTAACCTGTCGTGACAAAGCAACTTGGAGGTAGAGGCAAGAGGCGGCCGAGGGGTGGGGGAGCGGCAGGGGAGATCGTGGGGCAAAAGGCGAAAGGGAGGTACCAGGATGGCCACCTCGGAGCAGTCGAGGAGACTTACACACGGCAACGTGGCTGGAAGAGGGATGGGAGGTAGAGGAAGGGAGGGGGACAAAGTGGGAGTAAAGCGGCAGCGACCAATTTTAGGGGGAAGCGGGAAAACTTAGTGGAGAGGCAACACACTTGAAAAGAAGATACAACAGACCACTCAGTGGAGGATAGAGCCCTCCCTTCCTTGCGAGATTACATGAGTGCTCAAGGGATTGGTATAGGAAGGGGCAAGGTTTATTTTCTTCTCCCATCGGAGATGGGATAAAATGAAGAAGTGAGGCCCATAAACTAGGCGGTAATGCCCATCAATTGTAAAATATCACATAATGACCTCATCAACTCTATCCCATAGGGAGACAGGGAATCTTGAGCATAGCGAGAGGTACTTGTTAGGTTTCTCACATTTGGCAATGAAGTCTTGCGCCTCCGCATGTAAAGATATTTTAAAGTAGACCACACGGATGCATGAAGGCCCGTCTGCAAAGCAATGACATTAGTGGAGATAATGAAGGAGGTGTTGCCAATTTGCACCCTATTGCGTGACCAAGAGGCAGGGCACCATAGTTGACCATGGTAGAGTGCCCCGACATCCTCTCCGAAACATAGTGAAACCATTCTCCTTGAGAATGTTCCACACCTCCGTGTCCTCCATTAGCTTAGTGCAGAAGGTAGGCTCAATCCTCTTAAGCCGCTGCCCATTGTGTTGGTTTCATGGCAATGCGTGGGAGGAAGGGCCGTTGGGTGGCTTTAAAAGCTTTCCTAGAGCGTGGGAATAGTCCACATCAGCCCCATCACCCACTCGCCTATACCTGTAGTGTTTGTGATGAGAGGTGGCACATCTCATAGACAGATCCGCACGAATGTAATAACACTCCTCCCTCAAATTCTGCTTAGCCAACCGTCGAAACACCATAATGAGCAAATCATGACTGCTTTTGCGCTTTAGGTTACTTATTAATGAACTTGCATTTTGACATCGAGGACATCCACCCACCTCCACGGTTAGCTCGAGAAAGGGAAGTCATTCTTAGCGATTTGAAGGAGATTGGTTGGAAAATTATCCAACCAATTTTTTTGATCATAAAAAGAACTCCAATATTGGCCAAGCGATCGGCCACCCTTGTTACCTTCAAGCAGATATGTTGGAATTGGATTTGTTGGAAGTTTCATTGCAAGATACATATATTTGCAATAATGTTTTTAATGGTCCATTTCCCAGTGTCATCCAACTTCAAGAGATTTATGATATTAAGAGAGTCACTTTCCATAAGTAAGGGTTCGCTACCAAATTGGAGAGTCAGCTCCGGACCCTTGAGTATAGCTAAGGCTTCCGCACGATGGTTGGTCCCTGTCTTTGAAATTGGTAGTAGTAGCAACAATAGGAATACCGGAGGAATTGCGAAGAATGACACCCCCTCCAGACTTCCCAGTGTTTCCTTTCGAAGCACCATCGGTATTGAGTTTTCTCCAGTGGGGGGGGAAGCCAAACGAACAATCGTATGAGTGGAGTAGAGGTTTAGCCGATGTAAGGATCACAATCTACTCGACACCACTCCTTGTTATTGCAGAAGCGAAGTTTTTGTTGATATTTTTTTCAAAAGCAGTTGTTGAGATTATCTTGGAAGATTATAGCAATCTGATTGGCCACTCTATCAGATTCAAACATTGGTCTTTGAAAATCCTCCTATTTATTTCCTTCCAGATACCCTAGAGGCCGTGAGGGAGGAGAAGTTTCCAAGCCAGAGAAAGGGCTGGGTGGGAGAAGGAGGAGCACCATTGGTTAAGGGTGTCCTGAATGGACTCAGGAAAAGTCCAGACCACCCCCGAGATGCGGCGAAGCCAATTACGAGATAGCTTTGAGAAAAGGAACAATGAAGCAGGAGGTGGGAGGTGAAAAGAGTTTGCGAGAATCGGGTGGAAACAAGGCACCATGAAGTAGTTGCACTCCAACGAAATCATGAAAGCTCAGATGATAGCAAGGAAAAATGATCGTAAATGGAAGAAATTGCTCAATAGAAACAAAGCTTGCATAGAGGAAAGACAATGGAGTGTCTTGGCATGCTCATAAATGAATAGAAAAGGGGTACATATAGGGTGTTGAGTAACCCTAGTGCATGACACACATGAAACCCTAAACCTAACCCTAAACCTAACCCATGTGAGATGACCCTCCAACATGAGAGGAGGACACATAGGATAACTCACACTAACACCCCCTTCATCGAAGTTGGGGTAACACAACTATGATGAGTTAGATGGAAGAGAAAGACACTCTAAACAACTAAGAAAGATGTGCCAATGGGGCCAAGAACTAAAGGCCCGATAAGGTGCCCATATACAAACACAATCTTCCTAGAAGAAGAAGAAGAAAAGAAGGACTAAATAGCCCTAAGAAGATGGGCATCTGCTACGGGAGAAGACCTCACCCCAAGAAGAGACCGTAAGTGAAGAAACTTCATCTCAAGTTAAAGGCTTGGTGAAAAATTATAATCGATCAAATTAATGATAATGTATCTTGAATGTTGATGATACCATCATGAATAAGCTCCCGATATGAAGTGCATATAGATCTTAACGTGCTTCATCTACTGATGTTGAACTAGATTTCTACAAATAGAGATAGTGCTCATGTTATCACAGTAGATAATGGTACCAAAGTGGATGCCAAATTTGTCAGAATACCACTATAGCCAAATAGCTTCTTTGGCAGCATTAAGCTCGCTCCTCTATAGATGATATCGCAATTGCATTTTGTTTCTTGCTAGACAAACTAATAGGACCCGAACCAAGGAGAAACTATAGCTAGAAGTAGATTTCCGATGATCTAAGTCACTAGCCCAATTAGAATCAAATGAATCCAATCAAGTTAATATCAACCCCTCCATGATAGTGTATGCCAGGAAAGCATAAGTGCCACGAACATAATGAAGGATTTGTTTAGCTGCTTTCAATGCAGCTCATGTGGCTCCTACATGAATCACGGACACGATCAAAACAATCATATTTCAAACATCTCAAGATACGATAAATCCAATCGAGTGTGAGTCAAGTAGATCAAGCTCCCAACTAAGCTATTCTCAAAAGAGTACCATCAACCAAGGAGTAGAGCAATTGAAACCAACTTAGGAAAGAAAAGGAGTAGAGAAGACTTGCAATTAGATATTTGAAACCGAGCTAGCAAATCAAGAGCATACTTAGGTTACGAAATCAAGATTCTTCTAGTCAAGATTGTGAAATTTTGTTGGTTGGATATTTTGTCAATCCAAAATATGAGGTTCAACCACGAAGTATATGGGATTTAATCCCTCCTCAAAGACACAGTGAGGCTTCCTGCTTATTACTAATCTAAAACATAACAAAAAAATATATAAAGTATTCACACTAATCTAACCATTGGAAGTTGGGATAGAATCCGAAATCCATATCCACACGTTAAGGAAGACATCATTTTCTAAATGGACGGGGGTCAGAAATTATTACAACGGAAGAAACACAATGGAAAGGAAATGAGAGAAACGTATTTTCTTTCGAGTAAACAGTAAAGAGCACGAAATAATCATACGAGCTTTAGATCATAAATATAATGTCTGAAATGATTAGAAACACTAAGATGCTAAACAAAGAATAGCTTAAGATTATGAACGTAAGAACAATGTCTTAAGAAAGATATATCCCACAACACAAAGTTTGCAAAATAATATCAATTCCTATTCTTCAAAATGATTAAAAGAAAACACAAAGTTTTTCTTCTTTCCAATAGCTCCCAATATTTCAAAAATCTCGACCCTTTGGAATGCATAAGCATCCCTTATTTATAATAAAAGGAGTAGAGAGAAAATAGGATAAATCCTAGAAAATAGTGTTCTTTAAAAAGAGTTCTATTTTGCTTGACTCTCACGCAGGAGACCAAGTCAAAATATGATTCAAAAATGTGACGAAACAGAAATGAAAAAGACATGTCAATTTCAAGATTGAAATGACACATCGCATCAGGACTTAATCTGAATCGTCATCTTTCGCTCCTTCATCTTTCTCTTCCTCTGAGCTGTTGCTTGTAATGCTTTTTCAGCATCAAAATTCAATAGTGGGGAAGACAATTATCTTGCATTTCGTTTTCGAGAAGAGCTCTTTACCTCATTGTCGAAATGATCATTCAAAACTTTAGGGAGCTCGTATCATGAGTAATTCACAATATAGATGGAGACTCCACCTTCCCGAAAGATTTCATCCTCCCTGACTTTTCAGTCTTTTCTTGTGATGGACCAGGATCCGACATGAGGGATTTCGAAGGAGGAGAGTGTCGGAGATCAGGAGATGTTGAACACTGCGAAAACCCCGACCCACTGGAGATGCTGGAAAGGTGGAAAAACCCGACACACTGAGGAGGATACCGGAGGCTTGAAATAACCCGACACGTTGGGAGGATGCCAGAGACTTTGGAAAAAACTAAGAGGATGCGAAGACTTTGGAAAAACACTTTAAATTTTATGATATCTTTGCGGGTTTTGAACACTGCAAAGCACCCTGTGAAACCCGAGAAGAGGGAATAGGGTATTTGTTGAGTTGAAACATGCAAGTTTTTCCTTCACCATTTATATCCCAAACATAATTTTAATTATAACATCATTCTGAGGGATAAAACAAAGTGCTAATTCCAAAAGGGGAAAACCTAAAACATAAACCTGATTTGAAAACAACCCCAAAATGGAAAAGATAAAAAAACCCCACAACAACCACGATAAGAAACTTGGAAGAATTCCTTACACAATTAATCCACAAAAACCACAAACAAAGAATGAAGAAAAATACCTTCAACCAGGACAAGGAATGATAAAAAATGAGTAATGCAATCGGGCACAGAGGTGAGTTTGGGTTTGGGGTCGAAGATGCATGCGCGAAAATCCACGAGGTAAAAAGTACGTCTGGTAAAAATGACGTGGAAATCCGAATATATATAAGAAAATTCGCATTTAATACACTTCAGTTGACACGTGCCAACTACCTCGAAAACTCGGCATTAATGCCATGTCAGCATGCTTGGGATATCCGGAAACCCGACACAAAGGTTTTTAGAGTAATTCGGGTTTCGGGTTGTGGGAAACAATCGACATGAAGCATGATGTTTGATAGCCTCGGAAACCTGAAACAAAGGAGTAAACCGGGTTTCGGGGATCGGAAGACATGCGACATGAAGCATGTTTTGACGAAGGCATGTTCCGATGCTTGGAAGATCCAAACCCGACTCGCCTTACTTGATGTGGGTTTCGGGTTTGAGGAACACACGACATGAAGCATCTAAGACACATGTTGTCTTGCTTGTGAAACCCGAAAACCCGATTATCTCTCTGAAAGGTAATTTTTAGAAAACCAGCTCAAAAATTTCTTAGGGTTATCTGATTTTTGGCGTAAACTCAAAAATGAGATAACAAGATGGCTCTAGTTGGGGACTTTCTTTGTGATATCAAAGGAAGAGAACTGAGAATCTCGGCTTTATCCATTGGGCTCACGGAGTCGAAAAGAAGAAAACCGAAAAAAACAAAACAAGGAAAGAAAGAAAACTAAAAGCAAACACACAATGAGAAAATAAAGTATGTACAATGCAAAAGAGCGTCTTGCATTAATGATGGAACAACTTGAGATGTTGATTCTTGTGAAAGGAAAAGGAGTAACCCTCCATCAAGGTATGATAGATGGAAACTATTTTCACCGCTTTCGGTGATGAATCTTAAAGGTCCTTTCCACAAGGAGTCAAACTTTCCGTCATTCCTTTCTGCTCTCTCCTCTTATCCCAAAACAACACCAGTCTCAATTTGGAAATGACGTTGCTTTGATTTCTTGTCAAAAATTTTCTTTACTTTGCTCTGATGGTCTACAATGCGATCAACCACCTTGCTCCGTTCCTCCTCTAGCCTAGCTAGGTACATAACCCTTTTCTCGATAGAATTTTGAAAAGTCGCATCTTCGATACTTTTGCCAAGTTTGTAAGGTGGAAATTCTCTTGAGATAGGAATCTCAAGCATCAATCCCATACAACACTTGAAAGGAGACATTCCTATAGCTCGCTTTGGGGTAATCGATCAGCCCACAATCAAAAACCTACCATACAATGCTTTGTGCCATGTCCTCTGGTTTTCATCTACTAGCTTTCTAATTATGGTAACTGGTTCTTGTTCTTTGGACTCGGCTTGCCCATTGCCTTGGGGATAATAATCGGATGAGTGAGCTAAGGTGATGACCCAAATCCATAGCAAAATTACCTTCAACTCATGCGATAAGAAATTAGAAGCATTGTCACCACAATCTGTATGAGGCACACCAAATCGACAATTATATTTTCTTTAAGGAACTTGCACACGGCTTCACGAGGTTGCTTGCTTGATTGGTGCGGCTTCCACCCACTTGGTAAAATAGTAATATAGCGATCAACACGTAATTAATGCACTTTGGAGGCAGGATTGAATGTTCCAATGAAGTCAATTCCCCTTTGGCGAAAAGGTTCTTTAATCACTACGGGCTTAAGGGAGAGCTGCTAGCTTGGGACGACCAATGAAATGTTGACAAGCTTCACACTTGGACACCCACTGGTGAATCCCGAAAAAGAGTAGGCCAATAGTACTTAGCCCGTAAGATCTTATAAGCATTACAGAGGATGAGAAATGTCCTCCGCATGCTAGGCTATGGAAGGATTCTAACAACTTTAACTGTTGTGATTTATCAACACAGCGCAGGAATACACCATCAATACCTTTCTTATATATCCCATTATCCCACAGGAGGTATCTCATCAGATCTTAACTTGACCATCCTCTTCTCCTTTTGGCTTAAATGCGGAGGGCATTCACCATAAGTTAGAAAGAAAGCAATATCCGTGTACCATTCATCAGTTGTACTCACGAAAAGCACCATGGGCAACTCGAAGAAGTATCTTGGGTTTTTTCACATTCTACTTCAGCATGATTTTCTGCGATCAATTGGCACAGGCCCCTTCCTCGTACTAACTTGGTAGGTCTGATGTCCAAGTCGTACTCCTGAACTTTAGCTATCCAGGTACCTCGTTGGCTCCCCAGCTCTTGTTGAGTCAAAATGGATTTAACGGCAGTGTCGGGAACGAGAACGAGGGTATGAGAGTTCAGCACATAGTACCTGAAATGTTTCACCACTCGCACCACTGCATAAGCATGCTTTTCAATTTGTGACATTTTTAGCTCATGTTCCTTCAATGGACAGCTCATAAAAGCGATGGGAGCTTCAATGCCCTCCCCATTTTTCTGCATCAGGATGGCCGACACTGTGTGAGCAGAGGCGTAGCTGTACATGATGAAATCTTTTTTGAAATCTGGACATACTAGGATAGGAGCACGAGCAACTGCCCTTTTGACTTCATCAAAAGCAAGCTTCCCTTCAGTACTCCATCGAAATGGGACTTTACCTTTCATCATCCCGAGGATATCCTTAGTTTTATCAGCAAAATCAGGTACGAACCTTCTTAGGAAATTGACCTTTCCAAAGAATGAATGAACCCCAGTTTTACTTGTGGGTAGGGAAAGACTTTGAATGGCTTTTACTCTCTCTGGGTCGATTTTGGTTCCTTCTTTAGTCACGATATGACCCAGCAGACTTTCCTTCGGTCACTCCAAACATGGACTTCTTGGGATTTAATGAAATCCCGTGACGCCTGCATCTCAAAAGTACTTGCTCTAAATGATCATAATGATCACTCCGTTTTTTAGAGAAAACGGTCAAGTCATCTAAATATACCACTATGACTTTGCCCATTAGGTCTTTGAATGCCAAGTCCATAGCTCTCTGAAAGGTGGCTCCGGCATTGATCAAGCCGAAAGGCATCCTCCTGTAAGCAAAGGTACCCCATGGGGTTGTGAAGGCCGTCTTGTGTTGATCCTCCGTAGTTACCTCAACTTGATTATATCCTGAAAATCCATCGAGCATGGATAGCATTTCTGATCTAGTAACAGTTTGTAACACTTGATCCATGATAGGCAAGGGATAGTTGTCCTTCAACGAAGACTGATTCAGGTTCCGGAAGTCAACACAAATTTGGATTTCGCCATTCTTCTTCTGACGACAGCGGGGGACGATGTTAGCAATCCGGTGGAGTGATGGATTGGAAAAATAATTCGGCATCTAACATTTTCTAAATTTCCGCATGAGGATAGTCCACGAGATCTTGGGGTTGTAATGTCTTTCTTTTTCACTGTATGGTTTCACATCAGGCTTCAAAGGGATACTGTGTTGTACGTCTCTGGGCTTGAAGGATTTTAAATCTGCATAAGACCAGGCTAACACATCCATGTATCTCTTTAGGAGTGAAGTGAATCTTGCTTTCTCTTGGGAGAACAACATTTCCCAATATTCACCATCCGAGGTTGATCAGACGAACCTAGATTGACTTGATCTACTTCCGAGGAAGAAGCTCCTTCAACTTGTCTCTTGTTTTGAATAAAACGATCATGCTTGTCGAATAAACCCTCCAGAGAAACCAGACCTTTGGGTATCTTGTTTCCTTTTTTGTGGATAAACTCACCATCAACCTCTTGATATGGATCTGAGATAGATTCACGGAAAGCTGATTCCGAACCTTCAAAGTACAGCTCACTGAAATTGTCAGCCTTTTCTAGAAAAGCCAACACCTGTTGATCATCATTGAACACTTGCCAGTGAGTCGCATTATCTGGGATACTGGGACGGTACACAATCTCAATAGTGTACGTATTTGTTTGAGCGGGGATGAGGAAGAAGGAGGGATGCGAGACACGCCAAAGAATCAGCCTTGTCGTTATAATCTCTCAAATGCCTTAATAGAGAATGCATCAAAGCATTCTATACTATCCCAAACTTTGTTCCTGTAATGCCTCAAGCGATCATTTTTTACCTGATAGATTCCCTTGACCTGGTTGACAATCAGCTCCGCATCCCCCTGAACCTTGAGATTTGAATTCCCTTCTATCTGGCCATTTCTAATCCTAATAACAGAGCTTCATATTCAGCCGTGTTATTAGTATTATCAAATTGCAACTTGTAAGCTGATGGGAAAATCTCAGAATTAGGAGATATAAGAACTACACCAGCGCCCGATCCGGTGGTTGAGCAGCTACCATCAAATTCGAGGGTCCAAATAGCATTAGGATCTTCTTCCTTGACATCCTGATGGGTATCTCTCGAAGTCATGAAATAATTTTCGAAGCTAAGCATCTTCGAAAAGAATTTGAGCCTTAGGATCATATGATTTAGTTACCAAATACCCCCGAGGTTCGGGATGGAGAACATGATAAACCCCATTGACTAGAATCTTGGCCTTGGTCCAATCCATATTAATCTCACCTCGACATCTTTACAAAAACCTCTACCCAAGAGGATACCGTAAGCTGCAGGGATGTCAGCAACTAGAATGGTCATCTTCACTCTCTTCTCTGGGAAGGCAACGAATGCAAACTGTGCATCTTTGATTTGACCAATCAAAGGAACTTGTTTAGTTTCCATGGAGTAACACCATCCATATGACTTAGTCAAAGTAAGCCCAAGGGCATGAGCTACTTTCGCGGGCATAACATTGTCGGAGGCCCCTGAGTCGATGATGCAATTGTTGAGTTTAAACCCATTTATAAGTAAAGACAAATAAAATGGTTCAATCTTTCCGAAGAAGAAGCAGAGGTCAGATTGTTCTGAGGTGGGGGTTGAGTAGGATTTGGAAGGAGACCTTTTGAAGGTGGTGGAACAGTCGCTTTACTTCTGATGAATTTGGCAAGTTTTTCAAAGCTGTTCGGGATTTGATGAAAGATATTCTCGCTTCGACATTGGATTTTGGTTCTCTTTGCATGATCGATAATGTCAAAAGTAGTATAAGAAGGGTGATGGTAGGTAGGCTTAGTTCTAATCACATGAGTTTGAGTGGGACTTGACCTTAGGAGAAAGAGAATGAGGGGAAGTTGCCTTTTTGGTGACTTCTCTTTCAGTTTGTGCTGAAATAGGAGTACCTCTCTTAACTATGGCTATGGGAGGTTCCTTATTCTTCTCCTTGGGGTTTTCAAGAGGTTTTCTTGGATTCTGAGATTGGGATCGAGTGAAGACAGCAAATGACTGACCATCCGAGCGCACATTCATCTTCTTCGTATTCCAAATACCCAATGCTGGAGTCGGCCGAATCGTCATAAGACTCATCGGCATATCCTGAAGCTTCAAAAGCCTCGGGAATCTTGTTCTTCTGGTTCATCCTCTTCTTCGACTATTTCTACTACCGCGTTAACAGGAGGAGCTTCGATTGCTAGCCTCGGTTGAGCAGGAGTTAACCGTGGCCTATCTCTGGCAGGCGCACCATTGTTGTTATTGAAATTCCATCTAGGGATATCCCGATATGGAACATTGCTCACCTGCTGAGACATTTGCTTTTTTAAAGCAATCAAATCATTAGCCATTTTTTGAATCATAGGATCAGTATTACCTTGGGAAGAACCTAGATTTTTAGGTTTGGGTACATCTTTTCTGATCCTTCCGGCCAAAATGAGATCATCCTCTATTTCAATAGTTGTTGACTGAGCGATAGCCAAATCTGGGATAACCGACCTTCTTAATAAAAAGCTTACATCAGGAGGCTGAGCATTAATGAAGAAGCATTTCTAGTTTTCTAGAGTAGGTACAACTATTTCTGGAATCTTCCGGATCAGCTTGTTAAACTTTGCCACACACGAAGTCCCGCATGGGTTCATGCGATTCCTTCTTCATATGGGTAAGTTGAGCTAACAAAGCATGAGAATCTTTGGCTGGTTTGAAACGTGCTTCGAACTTGGTCCGCATGGTAGCCCAGTTTGTGATGCATGCATTCGGAAGGTGATAAAACCATTCAGCTGCTGCACCGTGCAACGTTTCAACGAAGAGTCGAACAGAGACATCTTCATGAGCTACTCGAGGACACTGCATGCTACGAAGAAAGATGCAATGTGTTCATCAGGATGTTGCTTCCCATCCCCATTGAACTTGGGAATGTTTTTACGTGATCCATGTGGTAACTCGTGCAATGGTGGAGTTAAAGAAAGAGGACCAATAGTTGTGCCCCAGGGCACAGGTTGTACTGCCATCCTTCTGACAAGAGTGTGTATGGGGATCCGAGTGTTGGACAAGAACAACGCACGACAAGTTACAGATACGTCTCGTTCTACAGGGACCCGGTTTCTCGAGCAGGCGAAGAACTTAGTTCGGTTAGAAATAACGTTGTTGGGAGAAAGATGAAATTGTGCCAGTAGTAACTCAAAGAGTGGATCAACTTCACCCTGGGCTCGGCGGGACAGAGTAAAGATCTTTCTGGCCAATTTGAACCGGGAAAGAGATCTTGTTGAAAATAAGGCAAATACGGAGTCGCAGACACCAAGAGGATAAGCTTTATACTATAAATCCGTATTCCCCAGCGGAGTCGCCAAAAACTGTTGGTTGGATATTTTGTCAATCCAAAATATGAGGTTCAACCACAGTATATGGGATTAAATCCCTCCTCAAAGACAGGTGAGGTTGCCTGCTTATTACTAATCTAAAACACAAAGAAAATAATATATACAGTATTCACACTAATCTAACCATTGGGGTTGGGATAGAATCCGAAATCCATATCCACACGTTGGGAAGACATCGTTTTTCTAAATGGACAGGGTCAGAAATTATTACAATGGAAGAAACACAATGGAAAGGAAATGAGAGAAACGTATTTTCTTTCGAGTAAACACAGAGCACGAAATAATCATACGAGCTTTAGATCATAAATATAATGTCTGAAATGATTAGAAACACTAAGATGCTAAACAAAGAATAGCTTAAGATTATGAACGTAAGAACAATGTCTTAAGAAAGATATATCCCACAACACAAAGTTTGCAAAATAATATCAATTCCTATTCTTCAAAATGATTAAAAGAAAACACAAAGTTTTTCTTCTTTCCAATAGCTCCCAATATTTCAAAAATCTCGACCCTTTGGAATGCATAAGCATCCCTTATTTATAATAAAAGGAGTAGAGAGAAAATAGGATAAATCCTAGAAAATAGTGTTCTTTAAAAAGAGTTCTATTTTGCTTGACTCTCACGCAGAGACCAAGTCAAAATATGATTCAAAAATGTGATGAAATAGAAATGAAAAAGACATGTCAATTTCTAGATTGAAATGACACATCGCATCAGGACTTAATCTGAATCATCATCTTTCGCTCCTTCATCTTTAGAATGGAGGCTTCTCAATGCTTGAGCTGTTTGTTTGAAATTCTTGGAACTTTCGAATTATGAGAAGAGCTCTTTTTAAATCACATTGGAATGATCATTCAAAACTTTGATGTCGTAATTTCAAGTCAATATAGGATGGAGACTCCATAGAGGAATTTGTATTTCATCCTCCCTGACTTTTCAGTCTTTTCTTGTGATGGACCAGGATCTGACATGAGGGATTTCGAAGGAGGAGAGTGTCGGAGATCAGGAGATGTTGAACACTGCAAAAACCCCGACCCACTGGAGATGCCGGAAAGGTGGAAAAACCTGACACACTGAGGAGGATATCGGAGGCTTGAAATAACCGACACGCTGGGAGGATGCCGGAGACTTTGGAAAACCCGACACTTTAAATTTTTCGATATACTGTGGGTTTTGAACACTGCAAAGCACCCTGCGAAACCCGAGAAGAGGGAATAGGGTATTTGTTGAGTTGAAACATGCAAGTTTTTCCTTCACCATTTATATCCCAAACATATTTTTAATTATAACATCATTCTGAGGGATAAAACAAAGTGCTAATTCCAAAAGGGGGAAAACCTAAAACATAAACCTGATTTGAAAACAACCCCCAAAATGGAAAAGATAAAAACCCCACAACAACCCTGATAAGAAACTTGGAAGAATTCCTTACACAATTAATCCACAAAAACCACAAACAAAGAATGAAGAAAAATACCTTCAACCGGGACAAGGAATGATCAAAAATGAGCAATGCAATCGGGCACAGAGGCGAGTTTCTGGGGTCGAAGATGCATGCACGAAAATCCACGAGGTAAAAAGTACGTCTGGTAAAAATGACGTGGAAATCCAAATATATATAAGAAAATTCACATTTAATACACTTCATTTGACACATGTGCCAACTACCCGACAACTCGACATTAATGCCATGTCAGCATGCTTGGGATATCCAGAAACCCGACACAAAGGTTTTTAGAGTAATTTGGGTTTCGGGTTGCGGGAAACAATCGACATGAAGCATGATGTTTGATAGCCTCGGAAACCCGAAACAAAGGAGTAAACCGGGTTTCGGGGATCGGAAGACATGTGACATGAAGCATGTTTTGACGAAGGCATGTTCCGATGCTTGGAAGATCCGCAAACCCGACTCGCCTTACTTGATGCGGGTTTTGGGTTTCGGGGAACACATGACATGAAGCATCCAAGACACATGTTGTCTTGCTTGTGAAACCCGAAAACCTGATTATCTCTCTGAAAGGTAATTTTTAGAAAACCAACTCAAAAATTTCTTAGGGTTATCTGATTTTTGGCGTAAACTCAAAAATGAGATAACAAATATGGATCCCAAGGAAGTAATGAAGTAGAGCTAAGTCAGTCATGGAAAACTTGTTGGCTAAGGCAATCTTCATAGAATCAATAATAGAGGAAGAGCTACCTGTGATCAACAAGTCATCAACATATAGAACAAGAATGAGTATGGAGTCATCTTGCCATAGAATATAAACATTTGGATCAAAGTGACACCTAGTAAACCTTGATGTAAGTAAAAGGAGTCCATCTTGGCATACCAAGCCCGAGGGGCTTGTTTAAGGCCATAAAGAGACTTCTTTAACTTACAAATGAGGGAGGAATCTTGGACATAACCCAGAGGTTGTTCCATATAGATCTCTTCCTCTAGGTCACCATGAAGGAAGGCACTCTTAACGTCCATTTGATGGACTTTCCATCTGTTTTTCGTTGTAATGGCTAGGGTCAGTCGAATAGAAGTCATCTTCACAACCGGAGCAAAGGTTTTTGTATAATCAACCCCAGCTATCTGGGAGAAACCCTTAGCTACTAATCGTGCTTTAAAATTTTGACATCTCCATCTACTCCATACTTTTTTGGAACACCCACTTACACCAAACAATTTTTCTTCCTTTTGGAAGAGTGGTGAGATCCCAAGTATCGTTCTTCATGAGAGAGGAATACTCCTCATCCATGGTAGAATCCCACTCAGGAATACCAGAAGCCTCCCAAAAAGACTGTGGATCGAAGGCAGAGGTGAAGAAAGAGTGGGGTCCAATGAAATCTAAGCAAGTACGTCTCATATCCGAAGTATCTCCAACTAAATCTCCAAGCACTTTGCAAAGTTTTCCTGGCCCAAAGGGGACCAGGAGGATCAGGCTCAGATTCGGAAGATTCTTCACTTGAGTGAGAAGGGACATAGTCCTCATCATCACTACTATGTCAGAATCAGAAGACTCAAAGGTTTGATGGTTGGGAGGATCTGGAAGAGGAGCATGCTCAATAGTATCATCATCTGATGAGTCAGAATCTGAATCAGTGAGTTGAAGAACCTTTATAGGTGGAGAACTAGAAGTCGAAGAAGACTCATCAAACTTAACACTTCTCTCAATATATAGCTCATGAGAAGTAGAATTCATCAATTGATATCCATTCACGCCATCAGGATACCTACAAAGATACAAGGTTTGGATTGTGGTTCCAAGGCCTTGCGTTTCTTCTTGGGAATCGAGCCATAGCCTTGGATCTGAAGACTCGAAAGTGCTCAACATCAGGCTTACGTCCAAACCAGGCTTCAAAGGGTGTCATCCCTCTTACTGCCTTGTGTGGAACATGGTTCTGAATGTAATTTGCACAATTCACTGCTTCGGCCCAATACTGCGGAGGAAGAGACTTTGAGTGAATCATACAAGTGGCCATCTCCTTAAGAGTACGGTTCTTTCTTTTTGTGACTCCATTCTGCGAAGGGCTATAAGAATTGTATGTTGCAAAGAGATCCCTTCAGAAGTACATAAATCCATGAACCTATTGTTTACATATTCACCTCCATTGTCGGTTGAAGAACCTTGATAGACCATTCACCTGTTTCTCAGCAAGAGCCTTAAAGTCCTGAAAATGTTCAAAGACTTCAAACTTAAGCTTAAGAAAATATACCCAAGTATATCGCGAATAGTCATCAATGAAGGTTAGCACATAAAGAGCTCTAGTAAACGAAGGAGAAGGAAATGGACTAGAAACATCACTGTGAACAAGATCCAAGGACGAGTGGCTCTCCATGCTTTTCCTTTGTCAAAGTTCTTTTCAGGATGCTTTCCAAGGTACAACCCCACAAAGACCCTTAGAAAACTTGACATGAGGCAACCCATTGACCATTTTGTTTTGACTCAATTGTTCAAGGTAGCGATAGTTTAGATGTCCAAAACACTCATGCCATAGCTTACTAACCTCATTTGCATGAGTGAGCAAGGCAGTGGGCGTAGAATCAGAAGTAAAGTGGGAGAAGGTGTACAACCATGAATGGATGATCCGCCTTTCCCTCAGCCCACTGTAGTAGTGTCATTGTTAAGCTCACGAATAATCACCGAGTTAGGACCAAATTCACACTGCATTCCTTCACCAAGGTGAGTAATTTGGTAACCGATAGAGATTGGTAGAGAGATCAGGAACACTCAACACTTGGTTAAATGTTCCCCATCCATCTCTACCGATCCACTACCAGAAATCGACATTGTCGTGTCATTACCCATCGTGATTTGGGACATTCCACAAGGTTTGATGTTGGAAAACTCAACATGCGAAGAACCCATGTGGTGCGAGGCACCGAAATCTATAATCCATGTCGATGAAGGAGCAACTTTGGCTACAAGGGCCTTTCCTTTCTTCTTATCATTTTAGCACCTTTTGCAATAGAAGACTTGGCCTTCAGAGCACTTTTTTTATTGATTCAGGAACACTTATTTTATTTTTCTCAAGTAAATGAGATAAGTGATCAATTTATTTCTTAAAATAGTGTTGCTCGTCATGACCAGTCTTCTTGCAATAGGAACACAAATACTTACTTTTCTGCGCTCTAGGCTCAGAAGTTGAAGTGTTTGTGTCATTTTTAGGTTTGATCTTGGTTTCTTTCTTAGGTTGATCCTTAGTTTCTTTCTTCTTTTCAATTTTCATTCCCTTGCTAGTAATTGCTACAAGGGCATGTGACTTGGACTTGAGAGACCCCATTTGAATGAGTTTGTCCTGTTCTCGAATGAGTTGGGATGAAAAATAGTCAAAGGAGGGCATCATCCAAGTATCGCCCAAAGCAACTTTTGTAGCGTAGAAAGTTGACACGAAGACAGAATATTGGGACCTAGCTTAGAGAGAATCGACAAGATTAGTTGAGAATCTTTCTTTTCTACTTGACATCCTTTTAACAATAATCTAATGTGGACAAATTTTGAGAAGAAGGCTTGTAGGTTTTCAAAGTCACTAGGATTTAACCCTAGTAGTTCGTTTTCCAACTCATGCGCTCTCATGTCATCTAGTTATCCAAACATCGCATCCAATATTTTCCACGCAGATGTAGGTGTTTCAGACGCCTCAATGTGGAAGAGCAAGTTAGGAGAAACGAACATGCAAAGAAGACCTAAAGCTTCATCACTATGGTTTAACCACTTAGATTTTTTAGGTTCGTCGTCTGGTTCAGTCTCAGTTCCCATGGTGATGTGGTATAACCCTTTACCCCTTAGTTTCATTATTATTTTTGATCTCCATTCGAAAAAGTTGAATGGCGTAAGCAAAGGAATTGAAAGTGCATCCATAGTGAGAGAGAGAGAAAGAAATGCAGAAAAGAAACACAACCACCCAGGACAATAACAACCCCCTTGCTTTCGGCACTTTATAGTTGAGTGCATTGATTACAATCGGGTCCGTGCATGTGGTTTGAAACACTTGGTAACTCATCTTGCAATTAGCGTAATAACGCGCAAGAGAGGAGACCACAACAAAGTGTCTCATGGAGCGCAACAAAAGAGGAACACCGTAAACAAACACAAGAAAAAAATAGAAAGGAGGCGAAAGCCAACCCTGGTGGTGAGAAAAAGCATCTCACATCGCACGAAAGAATCCCTTTGTCGTAAGACTGTGGTGGATGCACTCACAAGTCCACGAAAAAAAGGAATGGAACAAAGCTCAAAAGAATGAGCTGAATTAAGCAAAACAAAGACACCCCTAAAATGCGGCACTTTATAAAATTAGTGCGTTTACTAAAAAAAGCTAATGATCCCATCATCTAGAGTGCAAAAACATGCAACTTTGATTAAATAAGTGCTCAAAACCGAGCAATGAGTCAAAAGTTATAAAGCAAAAACTAATTCCCCTCATAATTTGATGAGAAAAACCAATAAGCTGTATATGGATTAAAAAAGCACCCTAAATGCATGCAAAGGGTGTCATATGTATGCTCGTTGGAAATGACATGGAATTTGAGATAGGTTTTTTTGTATTGTGAGGGGGATTAGCCACCGCCAATCCCGGACCTCACCCTTCGTCTTGACACTACGGAAGGTTAGAAATACAAAAATGACCTGCGCCAAAGCAAGATCGCCCAAAGCAGAGGTGGTAAAGGGCGATGCCAGAGAGATTACTAGGCCGTTTTTTTCTTTTAAGGCCATTTTGTTTTAAAGGCCAAAAAAACGTAATGATGTAATTTACAACCCTTGAAGCAAAAACGTGGCACATAATGATTAAAACGCATGAGTAATCAAAAAAAAGTGGCGATATGATTAAAAATGCTTGAACAATTAAAAAAATGTACGAAGATGATTAAAAATGCGTATGATTAAAAAATGCAGAATTAATAAAAAATGCCAGGAAGGTCGCTAAAAAGAAAATGCCTCAAATAGTCCACAAAAACACCGTAATGAAGAAAAAATGCGGGCCACGCGTGAATGAATAGTGATGGCAAATCAATTAGCAGTCCAAAATGGTTAGAGGGATAGCGAGTTCATTGATGAGCAACCACGAATGAAGAAATCAAGGATCCTATACCCACATACAAAATACCATGAAACAAAACAAAAAAAAAAAAAAAACTTTAAAAATTTTTAGATCCATTAGTGAATGCGAGAGGGTATTGGTGTAAAGCAAATTGCTTAACACGATGAGATCCCTCTCCACCATCAGTTTGAGCTTTTTGTGTGACGGCAAAAGTCGTGCGGCACTCGATACCATGAAAAGAGTTTGTGAGAATCGAATCGGAAACGAGGCACCACGAAGTAGTTGCACTCCAACGGAATCGTGAAAACTCTAGTGATAGCAAGGAAAAAATGATCAGAAATGGAAGAACTTGCTCAATGAAACAAATCATTTGGTATCAAAGTAGGTAGTTAAGCACGCCACCCTAGAGTAGTTTGGGATGGGTGACCTCCCAGGAAATTCCAGTGTCACTGCCTCCTAATGCCATTGGGCCTAATTGGGTGTATACGTGGTGGGCCCAGAGCTCATGTGGTTGCATCCGGCTTCATCGTGCTGGGGGTGTGTTGGCGTAGTAGTTGATTAACACGATGAGATCCCTCTCCACCATAAGTTTGAGCTTTTGGTGTGATGGCAAGTCGTGTAGCTCTGATACCAGCCAGTTAAGCGTGCCAGCCCCAGAGTAGTTTTGGGATGGGTGACCTCCGGGAAATTCTTGGTGTCACTTCCTCTTAATATTGTTGGGCCTGATTGGGTGTATACCCGGCTCCATCATGCGGGAGGGTATTGGCGTAGCAGCTGTTTAACATGATGAGATCCCTCTCCACCATCAGTTTGAGCTTTTGGTGTGACGCAAGTCGTGTAGCTCTGATACCATGAAAAGAGTTTGTGAGAATCAAATCAGAAATGAGGCACCACGAAGTAGTTGCACTCCAACGGAATCATGAAAGCTCTAGTGATAAGAAAAAATGATTAGAAATGGAAGAACTTGCTCAACTAGAAACAAAGCTTGCAGATAGAGGAAAGACAACGAAGTGTCTTGGCATGCTCATAAATGAATAGAAAAGAAGGTACATATAGGGTGTTGAGTAACCCTAGTGCATGACACACATGAAACCCTAAACCTAACCTAAACCTAACCCATGTGAGATGACCCTCCAACATGAGAGGAGGACACATAGGATAACTCACACTAACGGGAGGAGGACTCCACTACTTTAAAGCAAAGGACATAATGAGTGGGAAGAGAGAAGCCCATCCTTTTCAAATTTTCAGTCAAAAGGAACACATTCTTGAAGGAGAGCCAGGAAAAGAAGCCAATTTTGGGGATAGTTTCTTTGGGCCAGGTTTTGTTGAGAGGAGGACTAGAGTGGAACATGGCTTGGAGAGGTAAGCAATCTTTAACCGAGAGAAGGAGCCTCAAGGGGAGAGGGGCCAAATAAGATCATCATCAGGAAAGGAGAAAGGAATATAGATTGTGGATAGAGCCAATCTCATTTGCTTCAAAAGCTGACTCTGATGCTCGCTGATTCCCAACCAATCTGGGATGTCCCAGGAGGGGATGGAATTCGCCAAACTCTAGTAGCCAAAGAATTTCTTGCCATGACGATTGATGAGGATTCTTCTTATGGGATCCCAAGTAGGGTTAAGACATAAAGGATTTTCTCCAAATCTAGTAATCAGACTAGAAATCAATTAATCTTCCATTCCCGAACCTCCATTTGGTGCCAACACGCAAAAGAGGAAGGGAGCTGGTGACAGAATCTGAAAAAGTCGAGCCACGGGGCAGTGAGGAAAGAAGAAAATCCTCATCAAGAGCTAGATACTTGGATCTCAACAACTGAGCCTAGTGAGGGTTACCTTTCGCAACTTCCCAACCAATTTTAGCAAGAAGGAAACATTCATATTAGAAATCGCCTTATCCCAAGGCCTCCCAAAGTAGAAAACTTACACACTTCATTCCAAGAGATGAGGTGAACACACTTTTTTCCTCCACTCCTGACCATAGAAAGTGCTTTTGAATTCTCTCAATGGTTGTCTTCTCAGAGGTAGGCATTTTGAGTAAAGACATAAAGTAGATAGGTAGACTCTGAAGAGTGGCTTTGACCAATTGAAGTTTGTCGGCCTGACTGAGAAGGGCCCCTTTCCAAGCAGCAAGATTTTTTTGATATCTCTCAATGACCGGGTCCCAGAGATTTTTAGTTTGCTTACCCTTGAAAAGGGGGATGCCAAGATAGGAGGAGGGGAGATCCACAATTCTACAACCAAAAATATCAGCAATCTTCCTCTGAGTCCTAGGAGGGGTGTTTAAGAAGGATATGTTGCTCTTGTTGAAGTTGATTAGTTGCTGAGAAGCGGCTTGGTAGTTTGTTAAAATTTCCATGAGAGAATGAGCTTCAATCACAGAGGCCGCACTCAATAGGAGAGTGTCATCAACAAATTGGCTATGAGTGGCTGCAGGGAGGTTGGAGGTGATTTTTATACCAGTAATGGTAGATGGCATTTGGCAAGCATCTAGAGCTCTCACGAGAGTATCTACCATTAGTAAAAAGGAAGGGAGATAAGAGGGTCTCCTTGCCTAATAACTCTGCTATTTTTGAAGAAACCGACATGAATTCCGTCTATGAGAATCGAGAAGAAAGGGG
Source organism: Taxus wallichiana var. yunnanensis (assembly GCA_018340775.1). Lineage (NCBI taxonomy): Eukaryota > Viridiplantae > Streptophyta > Pinopsida > Cupressales > Taxaceae > Taxus > Taxus wallichiana. The sequence goes on along the minus strand of CM031238.1, from coordinate 199,952,979 downwards.
TAGTAATACAGAAAGAATCCAGCTTCACCATCTATTATCAAACCCGTAGCTTTCCAACACCTTGATCGGGGAAAGTCCACTAACTCTGTCGAATTTTTTTGCATATCTAGTTTGAGGATCATTCCAATAGACTTGAGTCTTCCGGGGAGTGGATGGCTTCATGGACAGTGATGATACCCTCTTGGATGAGGCACCTGCTAATGAAGCCATTCCGATTCGGGGAGATGAGTGCGTTCATTAGGGGTTTAAGCCTAGTCGCTAGCATCTTTGTGATGATTTTGTAGGAGGTGTTGTAAAGACTGATCGGTTTGAAGTTGGTGACAGCCTTAGATCCCAAAACTTAGGGGCAAGAGCGATGAAAGTAGTGTTCCATTCTTTGAGAAGGGTGTTACTAGTTTGGAATTCATTCACCACATCAAGAGGTCTTGCTTTATGATCTCCCAAAATACTTAGAAGAAGGTAAATGGGAAGCCGTCTAGACCCGAAGCTTTGTCCTCTTTCATGGTGAAGACCGCTTTGTGAATTTCCTCCATAGAGAAGGGCATCGTTAAATTTCTATTCATATTAGTAGAAACTAATTGAGGAATGTGTTGCAGCATCTTGGACATGGTTTGCTCAGAAGGGGGGTGCTCAACCTGAAGGAGGTTAGAATAAAAGGAGACTAATTCATTAGAGATATCAATGTCAGAGGTTAATAAATTACTAGTCGGAGTCAACAGCTCTCTGATTTTGTCTCTGCTTTTGTGTTTAGAAGCTGTGATGTGGAAGAATTTGGTGTTACGATCACCCTGATCGAGCCAAAGTGCCTGAGATCTCCGCCTCCAATAGGTCTCTTCTTCTTTCAGGGTGTTGTGGAATTCGATGAGAAGAGTGTTTTCTTGTTTATGGAGATGTTCCAATCTTCCATCTGCCTCCATAAGAGCTGATACTTTAGCAATTTTGAGTCAGCTTCTGTTTGCGTAGTTTGATGCTGCTGAAAACCTTGCTCTTCCATATCTTAAGTTGATTTTTATTTCCTTGAGTTTACTAGAGAACTTAAACATATCCGAACCCTTGATGTTGATATCCCACAAAATTTTGATGAGAGGGTTCAGGTGGTTGTTTTCAAGCCATGCAAGCTTGAACTGAAAGGGGATTCTTTATATTTAAGTTGTTGTTGGCACAAAGCAACAAGGGCTATGGTTAGAAGCAACACGAGATAGGAGTTGAGGTAGAAGTCCATGGATAGAGAGAGATCCAGTCCAAAGATCCCATAGCTCTATCTAATATGCTTTGAATATGATTTCTTCCCACTCTGCGGTTGGACCAGGTACATAAATCACCATGCATGTCCATATCAAGTAGGTCCTCCTCACGAATAAAACCAAATTGTGGCTTCCATGTTGACAGGGTTAGCAGGGGCTCCCCCTTGTTTCTCAGAAGGAAAGAGGGTGTTGTTGAAGTCTCCCATTATGAGCATGGGGAGATTGCCGCAAGTTTTGATAAAATTTGAAATGTCCTTCCAGAGCCTTTCACGCTGGGATTCCAAGTTAGGAGCATAAATATTGATTATTATCCAAGAGGAATCAGAACCAACTTCTTGGAAGAGCATGCACAAGAAGTTGGGGTGTTGAAGAAGACAATCACCTTTGAGATTTCTGGGGTCCCAGAGAGTGCATAAGCCTCTCGAATTCCCTGCGGAAAATTGGGACACAAAAGAAGCTGAAGGCCATATTTTCATGAGATTGTCATCTTTTTTGAGTTTAGTTTCCTGCAACATTATGATGTCTAGGGGAGTGGTGAAATTTCATATCCTTGAGGACCCTCTGTTTTTGAAGAGAGTTAAGACCTCTTATGTTCCATGAGATAATCTTCATTTCTTGGATTTGGGTTTGCTCCCCACAACCATGGGGATGGTACTCTGGGTTCCTTGAGCCACATTGAGGGTGCTTCTTCTTGTCAGAGCTTGACACTTCCTAGAGTGCGCCCCCTCACTTTCTCTGTTCCAATATCAGGTTTCTTGCAGCTATTACGAAGTCAATCGGGGTTAAAACTATCATTAGAGGATTGGGTGGAGGGGGAGAGCACAGAGTCGTAGGGGGGGGAGGAAGGTATGACCATGGGGGTGGAGCTAGAAGGGGGTTTAGAGGTAAGGATGGAGAGAGGAGGGAGGGAGATTTGGAGGAAGGAGGAGGGGGAGGTGAAAGTTGAGAAAGGGGAGTAGGTGTAGCCACAAAGGGAGGAACATCCACCGAGGAGGGGGAGGAGGAGCAATGGGGATCTCTATGAGAATGGAGGAAGAAATGGAGAGAGGTTGGGGATCGAGAGGGGATACCTTATCGGAGTCGTTGTTGATCTCACCTTCTTCAAGGAGTGCAAAGGGGTTAGAAGTAGGAATGGCCGGAGCTTCTTTAAGGATCGTCTTTGGGACATTTTTTTGGGGGAGGGTACCTGGGGTTTGGGCTTAGGTTGAGGCTTAGTGGGGCATCCGGCTGCTCTATGTCCAATGCTTTTGCATATGGAACGTGCTAAAGGGATATATTCGTAATCTATAGGTTGTATCCATGTTCCAAAATTAGATAAGAGCTCAATCGATTTTAGGAGTGGGCAGCTGACATCGACGTTGACACAAAAGCAGCATGGATGAATCTATTTTTAGCCTTAGTGGCCTGATCTATAGCTATTAAGGAACCCATAGAGAGAGCAATACCTTCGATAACAGCCGGATGCTAGAACTCCAGGGGAAGCCTTGGGAGATGAAACCATATTGGGGCTTGGGTCATGGTTTCAGTGAGCGGGTTGAAACCAGGAGACCATTTCCTGATGTAGAAACCTCTTCTGCCGAAGAACCATGGGCCACCCAGAAGAGCTTATGTGAAATCCTCCTTCATCCGAAAGAAAAAAGGATGAATCAGTAGGCATCGCTGCTATTTCGAGTGCCTCACAAAGGGTTCCATTTCATTCGGGCCCATTTTTTAATATCTTCGAGCGGGGGTATGGGGTCCATCAGATTTTCCACAAGGATAGATCCCTAGAAGCAAGAACAACCTCTATGATGTGAGAGGGGATGAAAAGAGAGAAGGTCCCATCCATTAGTATTGGAGAAAGTCTATCCGTATGTGAGGCGAGGTGGACCCTTCCACTACTTTTTTCCATGTCTCACGGGGGGGCACTTGGGAGACAAAACCCCGAGAGAGAGCGGTGGTACTCCCGATCCGGACTGAAGGGTCCTAAGCATCGAACCAGCACTAGATGCCACTAGGAAAACAACATGTGGCGAAGCTTCGATCGTCACCGCCTATATCGACCAAAAAATCAAAGGGTTTTGGTAAACCATGGTGAGAGTCAAACCGAGACATAGCACTGGGATCATAAGCCTAACACTATGCCTCACAACACGCCTTTAGGAAAATTTATTGATAAACATATAGAAATAGTTTTATGCGCATGCAATTGGTGTAATTGGGTTTAGTGATATCCTAAGAAGGTGGAGAATGGACCCAAAAAGGTGTGCACAATAATAGAGTGGCGTGACCTACTTGTGTAGTGATTACAAAGGTTACATGAGAATATCACACAAATTTTGTGTGGGGCAGAGGCATAAAGCATAGCTTCCTGAGTTGAAGCGCAAGATTACGTAAATAAAAGTGTTGACATCACTACATTTTCACAAGGTTTTCTAAGTAGATTGTGATGAAAATGAAAATTCCATAGGTGTGGTTTTAATTCGAGGGGGAACTCGTAACTTACTTCAAAGTGAGAAGTTGAACACAAAACATAAATATTTAGTCTTTGACTTGAAATTTTATGCTATAGTACAAGCACTTAAGAAGTGGATCCATTATCATCGAAGTTGTACTCTCAACGAGGCTTCATTTGTCTAATCTATATATGGAATCAAGCAAGTTAGTGTAAGCCCATTGCAATTTAGCAAGTATGAGTTTCCTTTTTTGTTGGCCTCAAGATTTAGAAGTGTCATTTCCATCAATCAGTGTGTTTCTTCAGTGAAGTAGAATTGGGTTTACATTTTCACGAGTGATCTAAAATCAGCCCGACAAGACCCTCTTTGTACACTATTAGGTGCATATAAGGTAAGAGTTGTTTAAAAAAATGCTATTGTTGAGGTATCTGTAAAATCTCACCAAAGACACCATAAACATAAAGAAATCTCTACAAGGAAAAAAAAATGAGCACCCTAGTTATTCCCTAGACGAAAGAAAGATATGTGGTCCATGAACATCTATATTTTTGAAATGAGGGGAACAAGCAAGAACCACATGTCAACTTGAGGCATAAAGAAGCTTCTGGAGCATGGTGTTTGAGGTCGACTTGCTCTACTCACCTCTACTCTTGTTTTTTTCCGAGTTTATGCAAAGGGTGATATGTATTGGGTTGTTGGTGGATTTTTGCTCATGTAGCTTCCCCATTTGTTCAAGTAGTCTGTATGGTGTAGATAGACAATGATGTGTCTAATTTCCTCCAAAACAACTCAAGGTGGTTCCAAGCCTATTAATGTGGAGGAAGGTGCACATCAAAAGTGCTTACAACATGGAAGATTGTAGTAGAATGTACACTCATGAAAAATATACAGTCTTCTTTCTCGAGGATGTTATTTTTGTAAAAGCTTAATAATCTCTTGCAAGTGAATCATTTAATCTTCCTCTTTCGGAGAAAGGTTTTGAAAGATCTATGAGTTATATAATAGAATGATGTAGCATTGTCATAAGAGTATCAATTTTTTTGCAAAAATACTAAAGATTATTATAATCCACCCTTCAATACGAGAAAATTAGTAACCCACTATCCATATTTAAGAATAGTCATAAGCAATGCAACCACACATAAATAGTAGCGGACAAGTCTATATCACATAACATTGAACAAACATCACACATTAACCATCCACGAGCACATATAACCATTTATTTTGTTTACACTTAATAGATTAAAATTTAGAAAATATCAAGTAAAGAAACACACGGATGCATCTAAGAAGGGGGTTGTGAAAAAAGTTTTTGAGTGTTGCGCACACATTTCAAATCGAGCTTGAGCAAGCCAATAGAATGCTTCAAGGTTTGTCCATTACATTGACTTCAAAAAAAAAGTACAAGATGCAGCAATAATTTTCATGCCTCAATCAAAGAACAAGGGTGGTCCAGAACAAAGAGTTGCATGAAGGGGTTTTTTTAAATTTCTTTTTCACTATGATCTCAAATCAAAGAAGTCCATAGAAAGTTTCGTCCATTCGACCAGCTCCTCAAAACTACATAGGCAATGCAATATTTTAGTTCCTTTCACAAACCAAAGGAAAACACAACAACTTTCGGTTTAGAGAGGGACCCCAACATTAAATCTCGACTCTCGCATGAATCGATATGCACATTCGCACCTATCATCAAAGGAAGAGAAGAAATGTCCGCCAATCACCAAGCACATTATCAAATGTTTTTCTTGCAAAGAGCCCAAAAAGAAAAAAAGAGTGGAAAGTGAAGTGCCGGAGGTGGACAATCTTCCCTCTTTTCCTCCGGCAGGTGTGAAACTTGCAAATCAATTCTCATAAAAGTGAGATCTAATGCCAAGGTCATTATCTCAACAAGAGACTGTTATGTTGTCCTTTGGTTCTAAAAGGGAATTGAAATTTTGCATGGCCTGTACATAAGGGTGGAGTGGATGGAATGCACAAGCCTTACACATTTTTAAAAGCTTCCTCAACCTTAGTCCAAAATGTATAAAATGCTCAAAACTCCACACATAGCCCCCCGTATTGGTCCGTAATATACATTGCTTTACTCTACTATGTGAATTTAACGTTAAACAACAAAAAAAAATACATGAAATGAGGTTTTTTTAATGCCTCTATCAAAGGAAAGGATGGTCTAGACATGTAGAGTTGAATGCAAACCGTATTTTTTTGTCTATGAACTCAAATTGAAGAATTCTATATAAAGATCTAAGTGTTGTTCATCCCATCAACTCCACAAATGTTGCTTATTCACTCTATAATTCTGAATGTATATGACACCATTAAAACCCCATTGTTAGTCATCTATTCTTTCTATATACCATTAGACATGCCATCGTTGCAAATAATAGCAGAAAACAAAAAAGACAAAAAGTAAAAATATGTCAAGATAAAGGACATGAAGCTCAACAAATTATCTTCGAAGACCCACACCCAACTGATTTAGTTGTTTACATCTCGATTTAGTTGTTTTGTTGGATTTGATTTTTGAAATTTGTTAGAATTGAATTTTGAGATTTGTTTTAACATTCTTTAACACATTTGAACTCTAGTTTAAATTTGAATATTATTAATAGATTGCAGATTTTTAGTAACTAAATATTCCATGACTATAATTTACAAGACATGAACCGCTTAAACGTAGACTAATCATATTATCTTAAATTAAGAAAACAAGCAACCTATTTTCACATGTACATTGTATGATGCATTTTAATGGTTATATTAGTTCAAATCCCTCTTTGGAATGATAAATAAAATCCACCTTTCTCTCATTTGGCCAACTACTTGAAGGACTTGATTATCGATGAATTTTTGTGTGTCGACTATTCATGTGTGCTTTTCGAGCTTGACAATGAAAAGGGAAGTTTGTCGGGATTTTCTCAAATTTTAGCCTGGGTTTCAAACCATTAAAATTTGTGAGTTTCCCGAATTTATCGTGTCCTCTTTGTGAGATTGAAATGCTTAAGTGGAACACACATAGTAGATGTTGAGTTGTGGAGCTCAATTACTTTAGATTAGCATGCAATGTGAAACTTGCTGGAAAACACAAAGTAATCGTCATTGGTTAGGAGGAACCGACATCGGTCACCTATGACCGGCATCATCAGAAAGGAGGAACGACATCGGTTAGGCTGATTGGCGTTAGTTACCTGTGTATGAGTGTTTTAATTAACTCATGGGAATTAGATCTATTTTTAGTATTAAAGCAGATCTATTGATTGTAATTGCATGGCTAAGTGCCCTAAGTTTGTATACGCCTATATAAGCATGAAAGCTAGGGTTTAGAAGTAAGAATTAAGAAGAACTTGCAAAAGTTGATGATTATTGTGAGAATAATTGTGAGAGAGAATTCTTGGAGAGGAAGCAAAATCTTGAGAGAAAGAAAGTACTTGTACATCTGAGAGGTGTGGAAGATTGTAAATATTCATTGTATATCTTGTCAAAGCTTTGGATAATAGATTGATTGTTTCTTGGTGGACGTAGCCCACATTGGGTGAACCACATTAAATTTGGTGTTGATTTATATCTCTTGTTTTGTATATTTCTTTTAGTAGAATATCTACTTTTATTTACATGTATGCTTAGATATGATATATTATATGTACAATCGAGTGTGCTAACCCCAACAACTGGTATCAGAGCTTTGTTTGAGGGTTTTGTGTCTTGCTGAAAAATTTACTCATAGAGGGTTTTCTGATTGAGTGGGAGCTACAACAATGGCAGAAGAAAACAAATACAAGGTAGAGAAGTTTGATGGCCGAAATTATCAATTATGGAAGATGTAGATTGAGGATTATTTGTATCAAAGAGATTTGTATTTACCGTTGGATGAGAAATCTATACCTACGAAGATGACTGATGAAGAATGGAAGATTTTTGAGAAGGGTAAATGCATGAAGTTGGTGGATAATTTCGTGGACATAAAAACACGAAATTTAAGTACCGCGATCGTGTTTTAATACCCCGATCGGTTTTTAAACCGTGATCGCGAGTCATTTTTAACAGATCGGTAATAATCGAACCTAAACCCACGATCACGGTTCTAAACCGTGATCACGGAACTCTGAGACAAAAATAACAGTCCCACTAGTCTTCATTTTCCTCATTTTTTATTTCAAACCGCAATTTCTCCCTCATTTTCACTCGAGCTTCGAATACCACCTCAAAATTGCTCATCGGACTTCCGGATCGCGATAGATTCAACCATGCCACTAAGACAAGGAGGTAAGCCCTTGATTTTAATCAATTTTTGCATTTTCATGGGTTTTTTAAAACGTTTGTTTATGTATACAATTTTCTTGTTTTGTCGGTTGGTGTGCAAGCTCGAAATCAAACCGTAAACATTCCTCAAAAACATTCCTCAAAACCCTCCTCCAAACATAGATCCACCTCATCATGGCTCCTTCTTTGCTCCTTACCCAACCAAAGGAACACAAGATAATATCATAGGAAGAATCCAAGAAAATAAAATTGTCATTGAGAACCTTATTCGGACTATAAGACAAAATCATGCCTACAAGTTTGTCCGCATGACTTTAGCCAACACATCGCAAATATTGATTGACGAATTCGACTCGTAACCAACCAAATACATAGATGGAATACCTTTAGAGGTGATTGTAGGCGGTGGTATGCAGATAAATTATTCCATGCGGCTGTAAAAGACAAAAAAATTGGAAAAGACTTCATTTGTGCATTATTTATCGACCCAAGAACCAATGCCCCCAATGCCTACTTGCAAATGGTTTCTAATCCATTGGTGCCACGATGACCGAATCAAAAATAATTTTTGGGACTGATGATGGATGGTTTTTTATTATCCACCATGCAACAACAATGATGTTCCTTGTATTTTTGAAGAAATTATATTGCAAGTTTGCTTGAATGAGGTCCCAAATTATTTTGACTTTTTTGAGTTTTTTGGGTAAGGAGGTGGCTCACACAGAGTAGACTTGGTGCACTCGTAGGTCAACCAAGGATCCCCATGCCCCAAAACCCCACTACCTTTGATTATCCCTCTTATAGTGAAGGAGGTTGTGGAGATTGACACACCGCATGCATTGAGAGAGCTCACTAACACTCGACCCAAGATAGTGACCGATTGCATCCGCGATGTGGTGGAGGTGTCGGGTTCTAGCACACCACACCGCCGTGGATCATGTGGTTCCGTATGCACTATGGGCGAGACATCATTTTCCGGTTCACATGATTTTTTTCTCTAGATGAGATCTTTGGGAATGTTTTTGGAAGCTGGTGCCATTGATATTGGTCTTTCACGAGATAAATTTCAAATAAATAAATAAATAAATATATATATATATATATATATATATATATACAATAGTTTAATTCATGTTTGAGATTTTAATATATATGTATTTGATTGTACGTCATGTACATACATGTAAAAGTTCTAATTTTTTATTTTATTTTAAATAGCAAGAGCCGGTGAAGGAAACATCTGGCGTCAACATGCTAGCTTTACTACAACTGGGCGTGTTTCAAACGTAAGTTTCAAGTTGTACAAGTACATTTTTAATTTCATTTGATTGCACTCTTATTATTATAATGTTTCACGTGTATGTTGTACATATTAATATGTTTGTCTTTTATACACAGGAGCTTGGTGGGTCATCATCTGCTCTGGGAACTAAGGCTACTGACACGCCTCACGTGAGTTTTACGTAGGTTAGTTTCTCTTTACACTTTGTTAATTGTGGAAGTTCACATGGATTACATGCTTTGGACCTCTGTTATGTGGCAGTCATGTAGATTAATATTGATTTGTACATGTTTTTTGTATAGCTTATGACTGCCAGAGAGACTCCTCCATATATGCATCGTGGAAGCTCTTTGTAGATATTGTCATAAAGATCTGCAAATCCACTAATCGAGGTACAATTTTTCAAATTTGTTAAATTTTGGAGGTTCATTATTTCTTATTACTTAAATCTACAATATCAAATTTTGTATGTATGTGAAATATTTAATTTGAAAATTAATTATTTGTTTATAGCTTACCAGTTCGTGAGTCTACTATTATCCTCGCGATGTGTCAACGAAAATTGATAGGGATCATGACATTGCGGTAAGATTTCACACGCATTTTAACTAAATTGTACAAGTTTTAAAATTTGAATGTATTTTAAAATTTTGGGTGTTAAAACTTCTTGTTTATGAATGTGTAGGTTAGGTTACTGACTCGCTTAGACACACTAGGACCACACGGATGAAATCCATCACCGCATCTCCCTCCAATACATCCCGTGTCGTGGACGTGCTACTTTTAGCGAGGGTGAAGAGAGGGAAGATGTTTCATGATTAGATTCATAGTCCACCTAGATGTACATAGATATATATATGGACCATCTGGTCCTAGTGAACATGTTTTTTCATATAGTCCATTGTATATATATATAGTCTTTTGCGACTACATGTGGTCCTATATGTATGACACACTTAGTTCGAGATGTACACATGTTATGAACTTACATATTTTCAAGACGTATGTCCAACACACTTTGTTTGATTCTTATATATCCATGTGTGTTGGTTTTCATAACGATATTACTTCTATATGTTTGATTCGATTTCATTGCATGTATGATATCCTTCTATGTATGTTTTCATATAACCATTTATTAGTTCTAGATATATATGTTTGATTTAAAATTTAAAAACCATGTCGATTGGAGCACTACATGGTACAATTGTTAAGCAAACCTATTCCATTAAGAAAAACCATGCTAGGTAAACTACAAAAGGGCAATACGTAATTACTTTTTTTCTTTTAAAGCTAACACTCATCTGTCAGCATATCAACTAATGCAAACATTGATAGAAATAAGTGAGGTAGAGTTCATCTTGAACTATATGAATATAACGTTACTTATGGTGCAACATTGCATGCTATAATTGTTAAGAAATTAAGGGAAGCATTTACATTGTTTTAGAGAAATTAAGGGAATCAATAGATGTACACACAGGTTATCTCTTTATAATTTGGTGCTATATGCCAATCAACTAAGAAGTTAAACATTCAATTTGATTATATCGTTTAAAGTAGATTCACTTCTCTCTTTCATTTTTATTGTTTGTCTCTTTCTTCTTGGACTTGTACCATCCTCTCTTTCCTTTTATTTTCTTGTACATTCAAGACTTCTAAAATTTTAATGCTCTTTGAATTTCTCTCAAAGCAAATAGTTCTTCTAAAGATGATTGGGTCATTGATTTTGGTGTCGTGCAACACGTACAATTGGTAAAGTGAAGAATGGATTATATAAGTTTTAAGAACTTACTTCAAAGTGTGACAATAGTCGTGTGTCCTATTGCAAGATGTACTCAAAAAGTGGGAGATATTAAGGATATTAAGGAGCATTACTTAGCATTTGATTGATAATCTTATTCATATGTTCACATTCTCACCATACTATTAGAAACAATGAATAAATGCATTTCATTCCTTTAACATGACTTACCTTTACTCACCACTTTTCACTAGTTCTTGCTTCACTAGCAATTATGGCTCATTTAATTTCAACTCCATTTAGTATTCTTGACCTATATTCAAATACTTAATCCACTATTAGAATAACAAGGGAATGCTTTTCAAGCTATCAAATCATTCACAACCTCTTTAGTCAAAAATAGAGATCACAGAGTTGTCCTTAAGACCAATTATCCTATTTATTCTTGTGAATCTTCAAAGCATGATAATTAGGGTATTAGATACCCATTAAGGGATGAAAAGTATGTAAAAAGTTTCAAGGTATCCAAGAGCACATGACCATATTACAATGCAAACATAATGAGCATGTAAGCACATAGCTGGGGCAATAGAGGATGGAGAGAGATCACCAAAATAACATAGCTCAAGAGACCAAAGCAAGGACAGTGATGAAGCACCCAAGAGGACATAGGCAAGTCCAAAGAGAACAAGAGAGATGGAAGGTAAACAAGTGACATTGAATGTTTTGAGTCCTAGGAAATGAACAGAGGCGAGGAGTGAGAGGTCATGCCTCGAGGACATCATGGCACCGAAATGACTGCACCAAAAATCTGGGTGGCTAGGTTAACGCTAGAGAAGGTTTCATTTCGGTGCAACAATGTCGTTATTGCTAGGGCTACTTCGTTCAGCGTAGTCCCTTAAGCGCCCTGAAACCAAAATATCATTCAACTTCGACGGATGACTACTCGGACTCGTGGCACCTAGAGACGTCTCTTTAATCGACACCTTGATGTAGGGACCTCTACAATAACCTCTCGGTTTTTTCCTTCTCATATTGGTGCTCTCGCTGCCCTATTGTTTGCAAACACGCAAAATAGTGCGTTTGAGTCGGTGTAAGGTTATCAAATGCTATATTTTGCAAACAAAGTGGGTCGTGGCACCGAACCGACTACGCCGACACATCCGGTGGCTATGTGAATGTTAGATGAGGTGTCTTTTGGTGCGCGACAATGTTGTTGCTTCCGAGGCTACTTCATTGGGGCGTAGTTCCTTAAGAGCCTCGAGCCCAAAATATCGTTCAACTTCGACGAATGACTACTCAGATTCCGTGGCACCTATAGATGTCTCGTCTAATCCAAAACCTGCGTAGGGACCCTCTATAATAGCCTTTCTCGCTTTTTTCCTTCTCGGATCGGTGCTCTCGCGCCTATTGTTTGCAAATGCGTGAAATAGTGCAGTTTAAGTAAGTGTAAGGTTGTCAAACACTATATTTTCCAAACGGTGCATCATGGCACCAAACCGAATGCACCTAACACGTCCAGTGGTCAGGTGAACGCTAGAGGAGGTGTCATTCTAGTGTGCGACAATGTCGTTGCTTAGAGCTACTTCGTTCGGGCATAGTCCCTTAAGAGCCCTTATACTAAAATATTATTCAACTTCGACAGTGACTACTCTGGGTCCATGGCACCTGCAGATGTCTCATCCGATCGACACCTTGGTCTAGGGACCCTCTACAATAGTATCTCTCAATTTTTTTCCTTCTCAGATCGAAGCTCTTGCGCCCTATTGTTTGCGTAAACGTGTGCAAATGTCAGTTTGAGCCGGTGTAAGGTTGTCAAATGCTATATTTTGCAAACGATGGGTCATGGCACCAAAGATCGTGCAACACGTCTAGGTGGCTAGTGAACACTAGAGGAGGCTTCATTTCAAAGTGCGACAACGCTCGTTGCTTTGAGCTACTTCGTTCGAGCGTAGTCCCTTAAGCGCCCGAGACCAAAATATCGCTCAACTTCGACGGGTGACTACTCGACTCCATGGCACCTAAGATGTTTCATCCGATTCAACACCTTAAGCATATAGGGGCCTTATACAATAACCTCTCTCGCTTTTTTCCTTCTCGATCGGTGCTCTTTTGCCCTATTGTTTTGCAAACGCGTGAAATAGTGCAGTTTAAGTCAGTGTAAGGTTGTAAATGCTATATTTTTAAACGGGTGCGTTCGGCACCGAACCGACCGTGTTACACACATCTGGATGGTCAGTGAACACTAGAGGAGGTGTTTTTTGGTGCATGACAATGTCGTTGCTTTCGGACTATTTCGTCGGGCGTAGTCCTTAAGCGCCCCCGAGACCAAAATATCATTCAACTTTGATGGGTGACTATTCAGACCGTGGCACCTAGAGATGTATCATGTAATTTGACACCTTAGTGTAGGGACCTTTACAATAACCTCTCTCGGCTTTTTTCCTTCTCGATCAAGTGCTCTCGCTGCCCTATTTTTTGTAAACGCGTGAAATAGTGCGGTTTGAGTCGCATGTAAGGTTGTCAAACGCTATATTTTGCAAACAATGCATCATGGCACCAAAATGACTACGCTGAAATGTCCAAGTGGCTAGGTGAATGCTAGAGGAGGTGTCGTTTTGGTGCGCGACAACGTCGTTGCTTCTGAGCTACTTCGTTCGGGCATAGTCCTTAAGCGCCCGAGACCAAAATATCGTTCAACTTTGACGGTGACTACTCGGACTCTGTGGCACCTAGAGACATTTCTTTTGATCTAACACCTCGGCGTAGGGACCCTCTACAATAGCCTCTCTCAGCTTTTTTTTTCTAGATCGGTGCTCTCGCTACCCTATTGTTTACAAATGCGTGAAATAGTGCAGTTTGAGCTAAAGTGTAAGGATGTCAAACAATGAAAGCTTCTCTTAGCTTGAGAATTTAAAATTCTCTACTAACAAAGTGCCAACCATGTGAAGGTGGAAGCTTTTCCGGCACCACTAACCCGCACATAAAAGTGTTAGTAAAAGAAATTTAAGTTTCAAATACAAATCATACTAGATATATACAAAATACACAAATTTAAAATAAAATATATAAATTTAAATCTATCTAATCGACAAATTATACATACCAAAGAAATTATATATACTTGTACATGAGCATTATAAATTCATTCCAATGAACCATCGTGGATTAGATCTACTTTGGATAAAGCGGACAAGATTGCTTCATGATCGACTCTCAAACCTTCCAAAGAATCTTATTATTAGGCCTTCCTCGATATCTATACAGCTGAATATTTGTCATTAGAACTAGATGCAAATATAAGAGTATTTTCTGTGTGTCTCAAAGTCTTCAAACACCCAAACAAAGGAGTTTTTAATGGATACCGTAGTAAAAGCCAAGTTCCAAAGAACTACCACTAACCCTGTAGGATACTCAATATCTTTGCCATCTATAATAGGAGAAGTCAACTTCTTTCTTTCCTCGATGCAACGACATAAGAAATAGTTTGTTCCTTCTTCATTGTCTTCTGTCGCAATAACTACAAACACATGTCCTAAAAAAATAAAGGTTGAACAACTCAAATTTAAATTACATATTAAAATTTCAATGGACATAACTCAATACAAAAATTAAATAAATAACCATAAATACCTTGTCACACCAAAATCAAAATTTCACAAAGTCCTTGGATGTTGCAACTTCATCTGCAGAAACAAGTCGTAATGCTTGTGGAGGTTGATAACTAGGAAGTGGAGTTAGAGGCCTACAAATCCATCCATCCACCCATTCTTATGAATCACACTCAACAGTGACAAATTTGATACAAGATGCACAAAAACATGTCAAATTTCTCGCCTATACGGCCCACGAAGTAGCGCCTCGAGCTACAAAATGAGTGCATATCACTGGACCCAAATTGAGTGTCATACAATCCTCGTAGTTAGCAATTTATTATTCCTTTATCAACCAAAAATATCTGCTAACCGTGAAATTTTCTTGAGAACCTCGGGCCATGTTGCCAATACACCATTCCACTATGTTCTTTGCATCTTTTAATTTAGCACCATCTTTGTACTTCAACTCTTTCTCTTGTAAGATCTCTTTTCACAAATGCCCCTACACCGTCATGCTCTCCTTTTCCATCTCTAGCGTCGGTGAAACTCCAAATATGTTACACACCCATCTTGACATCCCGCTCATCCAATAAAACATTTGTGCATTATTAAACTGAGACATGTAATTATCTAACCATATATAATGTTGTTTGAAGTGGATGTCCCTATCAAAAAGTTTCCATAAAATAACTGGAAACACCCTTGCACAAATTCAATAGAATGAGTATGATCATCACCGATATAAAAGTGGCACTTTCTTAAAAAAATTGATCATTCTCTCGTACTATCGGAAAATGTAAAAATGCTATATGCACAAAAATGACAACTTGTACTAAGTTGTAATATTATGATTGAACCTCCATTTGTGGTTGCAATGTGTAATTTCCTACAAAATCGACCACTAAAACAATAGTACCAATAAGAAATGTGTCATTGCATATCTTAAACTGTTCATCCAACCATCGAGCTCTATGTGTATGCCTAAAGCATACTTATAAACAATTTCATCCTTAAATTTTCTCAAAAATTGGAAAAACAGCATTTGTTCTGTAACTAGCTCACACCGTTTAGACTCTTTTCCATCTTTCAACTGGTATGCAACTAATTTATATTTATCAAACTCAACTAAATTATGTCCTATTGTACCTTCAATTTACTCATGGATGCAACTTTCCAATTTAGGTAATCCGCCGCATGTACCACAACTTCTATCTAAACAATCTTGATTATAAAATTTTTTCTAACTTCTTTTTCACAAAATATAGTAGGAATGAAATCCTTGGAAGATATTGGTGGAACTTGAACACCACATTCCGATAACATAGTTTCAAAATGAAAATTAGAACGAATACATAAAAATTTAGCATAATGCATCGCAAATTCAACATGTTGCCTACAACAAGTGGTGCGAGTGTGGTTGATTTTCACATATAATGGTTTCAACATTTCAAAAAAATCGTTGACTAATTTTAATTTCCAGATTCTCTTGTTCAAACTTACGAAAAAATTGAGTTTGAGTCATATCTAAGAAATGCTTTGGATGTGGTTCACGATTAGTAGAACCAAGTCTCCATTTTATAATGTCTCTTGTATTAGGTGAAACTCTAGTGTTATCATGGCAAAATTGAATAACTTCTCTTATAGCATAGAATTATTTTTGTCCTTACACGGTGCTCTAGTAGAAAATGCCCAAAAATCGGCGTTATTGAGTGATTGAAGGATATTACGTCTTTTAATTACTTTCATTAGAGTTTTTCGATTAACTTGCAATATTTGACTTGTTTACGTAATCAAACGTTATTTTTATGATTCACTTACAACACTAGTAGCAAGTACACGATGCACAATATTACTATCCCTAGTGCGTCTCTCGACACCAATAGTGTGATATGCATCATGAAGGTTTTCAATAATTGTAGAGGTTTGACCATGTATATTAGATGTTCATCAATCATAAGGTGTTTAATGTAGGTCTTATTTTAATCAATTTGAACATCAAACTAACCAATAATCGACATATTTGGGAAGCATTTAAAATTTCAAAATGATTATCCCAAATTTCAAAGTGGCTTTTCTTCCGATTTGTCATTCAGAAAGTTTATCATACATTGGTTTCAAAATGTTTTCATCAATTTCAATTAAAAATTAGGTTTCTTACGTAAAATCCAAGGAGGTGTTTTTATCAAATTTTACCTGTCTACAGTTTCAACATGAATTTCCTTATTCACATTTTCATTATCTCCTTCAATTTCAACATTTGCTACATCATGAGTATTTAATTTTTCTTCAACATTGACAGTAAAAACATCTTCATCACGAGTATTTAATTCAACTTCAACATTGACAGTTAGAAAAATTACCTGGTTCTTCATTGCTTACAATAGTTGGGGTTGAAGATGAACCTCTTCTTGATTCACGAAGATTTCACATTCGCTCAACATTTTGAATTTTGTTGGCCTCTAATTTGTTTGGTGTTTTTTTACTTAATGACTTCCTTTTTTGACTTCGTTTCTTGTCTCCCATGATGTTTCGCTTCCGGTGATAAGAAAAACGTGCGAAAAAAGACAATTTCACAAGTAATTGCATGTATGTAATGTTAGACAAAGTAAAAATCACATGGTAATTCAGACACTAGATGTGTGTAAATATGATTCTAGAACCGTGAGTGCTTTATAAACGCGATCGCGGTTTATAAAGCGCACTCAGGGTTTGTGTTATAAAACCCCGATCACGGTTTATAGAACGCGATCACGGATATACCGTTGACTGACCCAAGCCTCGGAAAATCTTTTTTTTCTCCAACCAAAGCTATGGAAGGTCATTATGAAGTGTAAAAGGTCAAAAAACCTCAAATTTACTCTTCCAGAGACTTGAACCATGCTAAAAATTGAAAACATTTCACAAAAATGGTGCCATCGCGTAGGGGAGACTGTTAGCTTTGTAGAAATATTGATTTTAAAGTGAATAGAATAAAATAAATATTATTTTATAATTTTTTACTAACAATAGGTCTTTAAGACATATTTTTCCATGAATGTTCATGTTTACGTTTAAGACTCAGAACTTTTCTTTCGCTTATCAAAATGTGATAAAACTTATACCATCCCAAGCATGAAAAAATTCTATACACGTTAAAAAAATGATTTCGATATTTTTGATATAGTAATGGGGCAAACGGAAAGCGCTCCGTTTTCTAAATATTTTCAGACCACTTTCACGGAAAAAATCATTAAAAAAATATTACTCGAAAAAATACAAAATAAAATCTATCCCAAGATAGACAACTACATCTAACTTTTCACTAAATGAAAAAAATAACAAGATTTGGTCATCCAAATCGCGGGCAAACGGACTACAATCTTATAAGTTTTAAAAAAAAACCAAGTCATATAATTTTAAGTGTTTAATATAGCTAAACTTGTCCGTTTTTTTTTTTTTAAATTAGTATTTTAGAAACTAGATTTCGAATGCTAAGATTCATATTTATATAAATTTTTCTAATTTTGAGTGCGCGTATTTCTAATAATACCCACAAGTTGAAATTTTACTATTTTTTACAATATGACATCCACGGATGACCCCATATTTGTCCATCAACTTTCGCACTTACCCAAAATGGCTTTGTGATCTATAATATTGAGCTCTGACAACATCTATGACTTCTAATATTACATAAGCGAATTCTACGATAGAGTTAATGAAATCTCTTGCTAATCTATATGACAAACCTAATGCTTCAAATAAAGTTTATTTGATGAAGAAACTATTTAGTTCTAAGATGCATGAAGGTGGATTTGCAATGGTCATTTGAATGATTTCGGATCTATTGTAAATTAGATAAAATCGGTTGATATACCATTTGATGATGAAGTGAAAGCACTTTTATTCTTATGTTCTTTTCCGATAGTTGGGATAACTTGATAATGTTAGTAATACAACATCTGCTAATAATATTTTAAAGTTTGATGATGTGGTTAGTATAATCTTGAATGAATATATTTGTAAGAAGAGTAGAAATGAATTATCATATGGGAATGCTTTGAATGTAGAAAGTAGGGGTGCAGAAGGAGAGATCCAAGAGTAAGAGTAATGGGAAATCAAAGTCAAGGGATAGCAAATCTAAATCTAGAGGTAAGGGAATTACTTGTTGGAAATGTGGAAAGAAAGGGCATGTAAAGAAAGATTGTTGATTAAATGATAAAGAGAACCAACAACCAGATAAAGGTAAAGAAACAAATCTTGCTGCAGTAGAGGTAATGCAAGATGCTCTTATTCTTTCTTTAGATAATAGAATTGAATCATGGGTTTTAGATTCAAGTTCTTTCCATGCAACCCCTAATAAGGGTTATTTCAGAAATTATGTCCAGGACAATTTTGGGCATGTTTATTTGGGTAATGACGAACCTTGCAGATATCTTGGTAAAGGGAAGTTCATCTAAAATTTTAGAATGAAAATACATGGATATTGAAAGATGTGAGGCATGTGCCAAGCCTCAAGAGGAATCTTATTTCTGCAGGTAACTAGGTGAAGTTGGTTCGCATGGTTACATTTACTGTAAGACTCTTGGAAAGTCACCGAGGGTGCTTTTGTTGGCAAGAGGTAAGAAGGTAGGAATGTTATATTTATCTACCTGTTATCGATTCCTTTTCTTCATTATCTACTTTGATTTAGATGCATGTATGTGGCATAATTGGTTGGGCCATATGAGTCAAAAAGGAATGCAGATCTTAAATGCTAAGAGTAAATTATTAGATTTGAAAGATTTAGATCTTGATTTCGTGAGCATGTGTCTTAGGAAATCAAAAGAGAGTGATATTTCTCGAGTTGGGGCAACTAAGAAGGAGCAGAAGTTGGAGCTTGTACACTGATGTGTGGGGACCTAACTCGAGATAGATTCTCATGGAGAATCCCAAGTATTATGTTACTTTCATTCGATGATGCTACACAAAAGGTATGGGTTTATTGTATTAAACATAAATATGATGTTTTTGAGACTTTTAAAAGATGGAAAGCCCTTGTTGAATGAATCAAATTCAAAGTTAAAGTGTCTTAAATCGACAATGGTGGTGAATAATGTAGCAAGACTTTCAATGATTATTGTTCAGTGAATGGAATACGTAGAGAAAGGACTGTTCCAAGAACACCATAGAAGAATGGTGTTGCAGAAAGAATGAACAGGACAATCATGGAATGTGCTAGAAGTATGAGGATACATTTTGGATTGCCCTTGCAGTTTTGGGAAGAAGCAGTTGATACAACGGTTTATTTGATTAATCGTTGGCCTTCAAGTTCACTAGATGGATGAATACTAGAGGAAGCTTGGACCGGAAAAGAGGTAGATATTTCTTTTCATAAAGTTTTTGGTTGAAGCTTTTTGTGCATATGGATAAGGAAAATAGGAAAAATTTGGATGCAAAATCCAAGAGATGTATTTTCATTGGTTATGGATTTGGTGATTTAGATTTTGCATTTTTGGGATTTAGAGAATTTTAAAATTATTCGAGAGTTGTGATATTGAATGGAATGAAAAGAGAATGTACAAGGATCAAATTTTGGTACCAAGGATGAACCGGTTGAGAAGTTTGTGGATGAAAATGAACTCTTAGATTTAAAAGTAATACCGACATGGTTACACAATAATCGGTGTCAGTTGACCCTTGACCGACATTGGTTAACAGAAACCAGATCGGTTAGAGAGGATCCAAACCGGCATCCGATAGAACCGACGTCGGTTACACGGTGTGACCGGCGCTTGTCAGTCTGATAGATTTGGATACAAATTTCCAGGAGGTCCAGAATGAGCCTCCAGTACCCCAAACTCTTGTGAGAAGGTCACAAAGGGTAAGTAAACCTCCATAAAGATTTACACCTTCTCTATTTTATTTATTATTGACTGATAATGGTGAAACAAAGAGTTTTGAAGAAATAATGCAGGATGAGACCCACATGCAATGGGAGCATGACATGGATGAGGAGATGGACTCCTTGGAACAGAACCAGACTTGAGATTTGGTTAAGTTGCCAGCAGGTAAGAGGACATTGCAGAACAAGTGGGTTTACATGATCAAGGAAGAAGAGGGTGGACATAAAAGGTACAAGGCAAGAATTGTAGTAAATGGATTTGCACAAAAAGCAGGTATTGATTTTGGTGAAATATTTTCTCCAGTTGTTAAGATGACTTATATTCGTGATCAGTATTGAGTTTAGTTGCAAGAGAGGATTTGCATTTAGAGCAACTAGATGTGTGAAAACTAATTTCCTTCATGGTGATTTGGATGAAGAGATTTATATGCAGAAGCCGCTTGGGTACGAAGTCAAGGGTAAGGATAAATTAGTGTGCAGATAGAAAAAGAGACTATATGGGCTCAAACAAGCTCCAAGGCAATGGTACATGGGGTTTGATAGTTTTATGCATGAGCATAGTTACTTGAGATGTGAATCTGACCATTGTGTTTATTTCAAGAAGCTTGAAAATGGGAGCTATATTATTTTGTTACTGTATGTGGATGATATGCTTATTGTAGGATCTAGTATGCAGGACATTGGTGAGCTTAAGGGAAAGCTAGCTCACACATTTGCTATGAAGGATTTAGGAGCTGTAAAAATAATCATTGGCATGCAAATACACAGAGACAAGAAGAACAAGAAATTGTATTTGTCTTAGGAGGATTATATCTACAAGGTGTTAGAAAGGTTCAAGATGTAGAATGCAAAACATGTTAGTACACCTATGGCTAGACACTTCAAATTGAGCAAAGATCAGTGTCCTTCATCACAAGAGGAGGTCAAATACATGACACGAGTACCATATGCTTCAGCAGTTGGGAGTCTCATGTATGTTATGGTTTGTACTAGACTAGACATTGCACAGGCAATGAGAGTGATTAGTAGATATATGGCCAATCCAGGTAAAGAGCATTGGAAAGTAGTCCAATGGATACTCAGGTATTTGAGAGGGACATCTAGCATGCAGTTATGCTATGGAGGTTTGGATATTTCATTATGTGGCTATGTTGATTCAGATATGGCTGGAGATCTAGATAGTAGGAGGAGCACTACTGGATATATTTTCACAATAGGTGAGATGACAATTAGCTAGATTTCAAGATCGTTAAGGTAAGGTGTGGATTTTCTACCGTAGAGGTAGAGTATGTTCAGGCTACGAGAGGCTAGCAAGGAGATGATATGGATGAGTAGGTTCATGAAAGAGTTGGGAAAGGAGCAAGATGATTGCAAATTGTTCAAATGACAAATGCTTAGAGTGTAATTCATTTGAAAAATAACTCAAGCGTTTTATTTAAGAATGAAACACATTCATTGAGGTATAACTTCATATGACAGGTATTTGAGGATGTGCGGTTGAATGGAAAAGATTCATATGAGTGAGAACCTCATGGATATGCTAACAAAGCCGTTAAGAAAGGAGAAATTGGAAATACACTCCACTTCTATTGGTCTTCGAGTTTGAGACTTGAGGAGGAAGAAACAAAGCTAAGGAAGGGTCCAAGAATGATGTTGTACATGTATGGTGCAGTAATTAATCTCCAAGTGGGAGATTGTTGAGTTGTGAGCTCAATTACTTTCGGATTAGCATGTAATGTTAAACTTTCTAGAAAACACAAGAATCATCTGCAGTTAGGTGGGATTAGCATCGGTCACCTATGACCGGTATCGGTTAGGCAAGGAGGAACCGACATCGGTTAGGGTTAATCGGCTACGGTTACTGTGGTATAAGTGTTTTAATTAACTCACGAGAATTAAATCTGTTTTTAGTATTAAAGCAGATCTATTGATTGTAATTCGCATGGTTAATTGCCCTAAGTTTGTATACGGCTATATAAACATGAAAGCTAGGGTTTAGAAATAAGAATTAAGAATAACTTGCAAAAGTTGATTATTGTGAGAATAATTGTGAGAGAGAGAATTATTGGAGAGGAAGAAAAAGCTTGAGAGAAAGAAAGTACTTGTACATATGAGAAGTGTGGAAGATTTTAAATCTTCATTATATATCTTGTGAAAGCTTTGGATAATAGATTGGCTTGTTTCTTAGTGGACGTAGCCCACACTAGGTGAACCACGTTAAATTTGGTGTTAATTTATATCTCTTGTTTTGTATATTTCTTTTGGTAGAAGATCCGCTTTTATTTGCATGTATGCTTAGATCGATATATTATCTGCACAACTGAAGTGTGCTAACCACAACAAATGAGATATTATTTGGGTCGGAATAATATGATCGAGTGGAAAACATGTGGGGCATGCAATCCAAAGCCTTGATCTACCTTTGACTCGTATGACCAATTGTTGGAAGGTGTCAATTATCTATACATGTCCATGCATCTACTTTTGTAATTAGTTGACCTTGCAACCGAAAATGAGGGCTACAAAATTTCGCAAGTAATCATTGTGGTCTGGTTCCAAACTTGGAAAATGTTGTATTTTCCTTAATATTTTTTTCCCTTTACACATAAATTACACTCACGTGAATATTGCAATACACTAATTGTTAACCTGATAGTTGGAGAAAAAAACTAATTTATATTTTATATGATATCACTACCTTAACTTTGTAGGTACACGTCGCATCTTCCTAACCTGGCATGTCCCATGACACATGCGTTCATATTCCCCTTGCATTTACATTTTTTCTAACTACGTGATAAAGTCAAGAATCGTAAATTCAAACAAGTATGTGCCTCAACAACATTTTCCAACCATTACTTGCGTTTTGAGTTATCTCACTGATAGTTTCATATGGGTCTTTCGCAACACATGTTTTCTCCTTCTTACGAATGGTAAACATGTGGTGTACTTCTTGGAGGGTGTATTTTCACATGGCTCCTCGATTCCTCTTTCCTTTCCCATGCACTTCTCCACCGTCAAACACATTTTGCTAAACCCCTCATCCTCCCCTGTTGTTTCTCTTCTTCTAGTTTCACTTCTTCACTAGATCCCTTTTGGCATTCACTTCGTACATTTCACGTACAATTTCTATTTTTTAGCTTTTTTACTTGTGCATTTTGGCCTTCGCTTTGACTACTTTACATTTTGTTAGATTGTTTAAGTATTTATCACCAAATTGATTGCAAAAATATATTAAAATAAAATTTTAGATGATTCATAACAAATTTTGACACATGTTGACCATGGTGGTGGTGTATTAAAATATTTTTAGATTTATTCATAACAAATTTTAACACATGTTGACCATGGTGGTGGATCCTGGAACAAAAAACATTCCATAAGCCATGTTTCAAAATCATTTCAATTTTTCTAAGGAATGAAAGTGTCACATAAAGTTGTAAAGGACTACATTTCGCAAAGGGAAGTGTACCCCACCTATTAATAGGGGATGCACACTATTTCTTCTCTCCATGCCTATAAATTCTTATGCCTTCTCTCTTCCCATATCCTATTTATTGCTCCACACATAAAATGAATGATTCTACAAACATACACATGATTACTTCTCACTACATTTAACTTGTAGGGATGTCTATTCTTTCTCTCAAATTAAATATTTTTAAGTCATGGTTGTTATGACCTTAGTGCCAATCAATCAAAGTGTTTTTCACTTGCATTGATTTTCCTTTTTTTTCCAATGAAAGAAATCATTGCTTGTTTCGTATATGGGTCAACATTATGCCAGATGAAATTCAATGGTTGTTCATGAGTGGAAATAGATGTAATCCAATCCATCCAAGATCTGATTGTCTTTTTTTGATTATATATCCCAACTCATTTGGCCTTGAAGGTTTAGAACTTTCCACCTTTCCCCATCATGTCAACAACCACGAACATGAATGAATTCCATACCAAGAACAACCAAAGTAAAAAAATAAAGAATATGTTGTGTTGTACCCAAATAATAGAGATATTTTTTCGGAAGGTGCTATTATCCACATAAGGCGACATCACCGATGACTTAGCTATTGACAAGCCCATACTTAGCCCCCTGTCATCTCACCCATAAAAACGTACCTCAACCCCATTCTAATTCGCCTTACACGTGAACTATCTCCCCTCAAACCCTCCCCTTTCACTTATTGCTCGCCTTCGTAAACCTCTCTATTGTCTCCAATTCCCTATGTAAATCCAAGTCAAGTGACGCGTAGGACGTTGATGCCCGCCTAGGAATTACACCACTAGATGCATAGATTGACATGTCCATGTTCATAGCCAAGGCCTTCATCACTTTCCTTCACCATTGCCTAGAAAATTGGAAGCATGGTTGGATATGTAACAAAATTAACGTAAAATCTTGAACAAAAATCAAGCTCATGAAAACAAATAAAGGCTATAAAGAAATGACGCCAAAATGAAAAACAAACCACCAAAGATAGTAAACTCATTCAAAAGGTTGTTTACATGAGGGGGAAAAGAACCAAAAAAATGAAGGGAACGGAAAATAATACATGTTCCTATAACAATAGAGCAAGGTTTGATGAACATAATTAGGGCTACATTAGGGAAATACATAAGCCCTACATGGTAAACACAATTGTGTTCAATGACCGCCTCACCCAAAACATATATCAATTAGGGTTCATTTTAAGAGACCTCTTGGAAATCGAAGGTGGAAAATACCTAGCGAATATCCCCAGAATGGTTTCATGAAGGCGAATTTTTGGGGCTTCAGATGAAATTTTTTTGCCTGATTTTCAAGTGGTGTGACAGTATAGCAGTCGCAGCGCGATGGGAGATTTTTGTCATGCGACAACAAACTTGTTGACACGCGCTAATGAGGTTTCATTGCCGCACGCCAACAAGTTTGTTGTCGCACGACAACAAATCTCTTGTCGCGCAGCGTCTGCAGCCTCTCTCGCTCGCTGCGCGTCAACAAAATCTCTACGTGTCGCTGCGTATTCAACAAATCTTTCAGTCTACGCGCGTATTCTATGCGCTGCTGCCGTGTGTTGTGCACTACTCCCAACACATCAACTATGTGTTAGTGTCGCGCGTCTGCTACAGATACCTCCTTGTCATGCATCAACTATATCCTTGTCGCTGCACCAAATTGTTGACCCTTTGTCGCACGTCGGCAAAAATATCATATGTCGCCAAACTCTAAACTACTAATAGGCTAACAACAATCTCTAGTGCTTAGAGTATGTGAGTTCATGGTATTTGTAAGGTATTGGTGGTAGTACCGTAGTATACTACCCGATGAATCACCTAGGTTTTTATAGGAGATGTTTTCAAATGTAGGTGAAGCCAACCCCAAAAAAAAAATATACTATAAATTTTAGGCGAACAAGACACCGACCCGCTCCGAAAAAATCGCCTTTTAAAATTTCCCTAAAATGAAATTTTCGCCATATTAAGAATTTTCGCCACTAAAATTATCCCCGATATCAATGTAAAAATATGACCTTTGATTGTTCTTTGCCAAAATATGATCATATTCTCATCATCTGATCCAAGTGAAGGTAGTGAGGGATATAGAAAACAACACATCAAGTATGGATCCAATGCTTCAATTAGGAAGTCCAATGTAATTCAATGCTTACTCTATATGCTTACTCTATATGACTTTTTTCACTTGAACAAATGTTTCAAAAAATAATACATTCTTCAAATTTCATCTTGTTGTAATGCTTTGAATTCATAATAAAACTCTATCAATTCAAAATTCAATTCAAACTAGGACCATATAAACACACTAATGACATATAATAAACGAGAAAACCAATGAAGAAGTCCTAATTTTTTTTTTTGAAACGATTAGACGGGCTCACATAATGAAAGACACCGTACAAAAACATTTCTAAGAGAATCACCAAAACATCGGAAGAAAAGTGGGAAAGTGAAAGGAAAAAAAGTGGAGAGGGGTAAACAAAGAGAATCACCAAAACATCGGAAGAAAAGTAGGAAAGTAAAAGGGAAAAAGTGGAGGGGGTAAACAAAGACAACACATGGAACAACCATAAAAGAAACATGCCAATAACATCGTAATCTAAACTAAAAATCTATGATCACACAATACTCTTACTTTTTTAAAAAAAGGGTACAATTTTATGACTTATAATCCTACCAAAATTAGATGTCTAGAACACCAAAATCTTTGGTATAAAATGCATGCCGAAAATTTTCAATAGCCATTAGTTCCCAACAGTATGAATCTTCTGGCAAAAGGTAAACATTGGCACACCAACTCCAGTGTATTATGTATTTATGGATTACAAAGAAGCTTCTAGACAAAATGAAGCTTCTAAACAAGAGAGAAAAGCTTGTGGAGAAAGTCGATGCTGGTTCCACTTCCAGGTGAAGATAAAGTGTACAGGGAAGCTTCTAGGAAAGAGGAAGCTTATAAAAGGAAACAAGTACATAACTCATGAATATACAATAACCTCCACCTATCTTAGGTGTAGAACACTTGATTATGTACACTTAACCAATTGCATTGTGTATCACACACAGTGATCCAAGCCTACATATTCATGGAAGATGCCCTGTCTCAACCACTAGACCACAACCTACCAGACAACCCAAAACTATATTCGAAAGCCCGGACTAGAATTTTTGTTCAGAGTTGTGGAGCTGACATAAACAACCTGGCATACATGGTACTTCAGCTTCTTTTCCGCCATATCTTTCCAGTACGTCAGCCCAGGGCTTTTGTCAGGATGTTTTAATAGAGCCGACGCTGATTCTATGCCATCCCATACTCCTAAACCAATTATCTGTTTCCCATCCAATGAATCATAAAATGAACAGGAAATTATGCCTTTGAGGCGGTTGAAATATGATCTGAGAATGGCGAGGCAGGAGTAGGAGAGCGCATCCTGTTTTTTCCAGCTGCAATATATTCTTCGGATGCTAACAATATCTCCCAGGGAGAGCTGTGCAAAGGGAATGCCTTGGCTTGTTTGTTGGGAGCTCGGCTGAAACCACCCTGACTCCACTGCTCTTACTGCACACTTCAATCCCTTGGTGAAGGCTGCTGCCTGCAGAATCCATCAAGAAATTAATTTACATCTTTCTTAATTTTTGACTTAGCATTCTGCAGTCAATTGTTTTTGTTTAATGGTTCTCAATAAGCTTGGTTGATAATTTTTACCTATGTAGACCTATTAAGAAAACAAAGATAATAGAAACATTTAACCAGATGGTGCCCAGTTCAGTTAATGAATGTTTATACACACCTGGGGGAGATTTAAGGCTGAATTCTCTGCATTTTGTGATCCTTCCCCTTTCCATACTATGAAAACAGCTGCCTGCACAGATTAATTGCAAAACCGAATTAGGAAAATGTAAGTGCTATCAGATATAAATTATCTTCTGTCTGAATCAACTTCCCTCTTGAGTCTTCAAAGAAAACTATTGAAAACAGTTAAGTAAATCCATTGAAAATACCACAAAGTAATATGTATTAATATATTAAAATGCAGTAATGGAATTCGGAAGAGAGATTATTGATGTAGAACCCTATTGTAGCAAAATGCCGCTATATAAACCAGCCTAATTAAAGAGGGGTGCCTCACAAAAAAGTAGAAACAAAATGCCAAAACAATATCACCATAATATGGAATTAAAATCCGTTATAGGGAAATGCTACTGTAATAGACCCTGGCGAGACAGGGATACACATATTTAGTATTGGCCCACTTCTTAGTACTTGGCATTTTTGTACTATGGGCAAAACAGCACATATAAAGAAAATTGTGTCGGATCGCCAAATGGGTGGTAGGCTTTCTCTAACAGTGATGTCCTTGGAAGTTTCTCAGAGCAGTGATATTGCTGAAGCACATGGACAGTCCAAGTTGTGTGATATTGTTGGTGTTGGTCCAAGGGTGTGCAGTTTTAAAAGGCCTGGCAGGAGGTGATAAGTTGGTTGACTTGAGATTCTTTAGGGTGCAGGAGTAGGGAAGAGCATGATTTACCCTTCAATCCTATTCGGCGTTTAACCCCAAACCTATTTGATTTTAGAAAATCAAAGACAATGTATTTGCAATATCACTCCGTTTGAGGTGAAAAGGCCAAGCAGAAAATGAACCTCATCAAGAACTAATATAATGATAATAAAGATGAAAGGACAGATTGGAGGAGCCTTGTTATTAGCCAGTGATCTAAGCTGGGTCTAGTTGTAATGTAAATCCACTTCATTCATGTTGTATGTGTTGTAAAAGACTCAAGAGGTTTGTAAGTCCTTTAGAGCACCATTTAACTTGTTCTCTCTAAAGACTTGCAATGCCTAAGGCAGAATTGTACAGACATTCTAAGCATGTTGCCAAGGGCTGCAAAGCATCTGGGAAAAAGTAGGAAGGCTTCAGAAAGCCTCTTGAAGGTTCTGTTTTGTAACAAGAAGTCAAAGAGAGGTTTGTGCTGGACCAAGTATGTCTTTAAGAACACAGGCCGAGTTTGTTGAGGACCAGACCTGTCTGCAAAAACAGACAACAGAGAAATGTTCCGGCACAAACGAACTTGTAAACAGAACACTAGCAATGGCTTTGTTCATCCAGAATCGAACGTGTCCTGCATATGACAAAAGCTAAAACCAATTGTCCAGCTTGGAGTGAGTTCAAAACATAGATCGTTGGTATATCGTCTATTTTGGTCGGTACATCTATAGGAACTTTTTGTGTGGGACTTTGAGCATGCCTTGGTTAAAAGAGAGTCTTGAAGGGGACTTGAACAATCATCTAGAGTCCTGTTGAGTTGGAGTGAAGTTTGCAGAGCATAGGAGAAGGACAGACATCAGAGAACATAGATTGTTGGATGTGGAACAAGGGAGATAGATATTGGTTGTATGCCATAGCCTCGTGAGCTTATAGCCTTGCATTCACTGACGATAGGGAATTGGAGGTACAGTCCTTCTTGGGGGAGTTTTCCCACAGTGGGTTTCTCCATGGTAGATCCTATGTATTAAGTGTAGAGTATGTGGTGTTATATTTTACTTTTCCATGTTTTCATGTTCAATTTCCTTTCCCTTGTGAATCTTGCCAATATGAGCTAATCTAAGAATGAATGTACATGGATTCATGGACATACTAAATCTGTATATTACCAATCATGTTCAGTCATGGACTAAGTATGAATTGTGCTACTAAATTCTAAGAATGAATGTGCATCGACATAGTACTAAATCTGTACATTACCAATTATGTTAAATCATAGACTAAGTATGATTTGTGCAAATAAATCAGAAATGAATGTGCATAGACAATAG
Source organism: Taxus wallichiana var. yunnanensis (assembly GCA_018340775.1). Taxonomy (NCBI): domain Eukaryota; kingdom Viridiplantae; phylum Streptophyta; class Pinopsida; order Cupressales; family Taxaceae; genus Taxus; species Taxus wallichiana. Next base: position 199,923,242 of record CM031238.1, on the reverse strand, counting down.
TAATAAATCTGTACATTACCAATTGTGTTCAGTCATAGACTAAGTATGATTTGTGCAAGTAAATTAGAAATGAATGTGCATAGACATGGTAATAAATCTGTACATTACTGGTCAATAGTGTTCAGTCATAGACTATTTATGATTTGTGCAAACAAATTATAAATCCGTATATGTGGGCTTATTATATACGGATCAAGTTCAGCAGCAGAAAGCTTTACCAAAGACATGATAAATCATTTTTGAGTTCGTCTGTAGAAAGCATTCCCAAGTAATGCATAAGCATATGCCTTTGCCTCCTGTTTTGAACCAGAGATGGGGTAGGTAAACAATTAGCTTGGTCAATGTTTGGTCTCAAAGGGTCCCTTACAAGTTGAGCACTCAAAATGGCTGATAATGGTATTTTACCAAGGGATGCAAGAAACAATGCAGGAGGCCAACTACAATTAAACACCTACTTTGGAAGTGTTAGCGAACTGTGTTAGAAGTGTACATGGGAGATTCAGCTTTCCCATTCTAGGTTTCATCCATTAGAAGGCTGCCTTGGTCGGTGATTGCAGCTTATTAATTTTGATTCATTATGGGCGTCTTAAACAAAGCATCGAACCTCTTATACTTTCTTGAGATTTCCATATAAATGGAGGTTCACACTCTTGTAAAGCCAAAACCAATAAAGGCCTGGTAGCTTAATGGTAGAACGCTCAGTAATTCGGCTATGTAATGGGTCATGGGTTCAAGTCCCAATTTCTGGACAGGGAGTATTTGCAATATAAGAAACAATTAAATAAAAACCATACAGTCATCGAGAAATGAAAAGAGACAGAAGGAAAACCTTGCAAGAGAACACAAGTAATATATAATTCAAACGATTCCGGTGGGAATTTACACGAGTTAAATTTAACGGCCACCTATGCCTGTGCAACAATTTTTTATTTTGGAGATGGTAACAAAATATATCTATAGTTTTATATATATTTAATTATTTTAATATATAAAATATTTACAAAGTATAAAAATGACGGTGAAACGTCTAAAATCGCAAAAAAACGTCTGAACTAAAGCTGTCAAATTCAACCCCAGTGGGAAAGGAATCTTATACTCTGCTTAAAACAGGCACACCCAATAGACATACCCATGAATTGGCGACGCACAATTTTGATAATGGCAACAAGTTGATGTCACTGCTTTATATACAAACTATATAAAAGTTACAGTCACTTTGGTGAGGTTTGGGCAACTCATCATTTCAATTTTGTCACAGAAAAAAACCTCTCAGCTGCTCGAATAATGCCAAAGAAATACCCTCACAGATGCCACTTTCTCAGTCTTGTGGGCAACTGCATCATCAATGTGCCCTCCTCACTTGGGTCTTGCAGGCAACTGCCATCAGTCTTTGGGCAACTTGCATCATTTCTTGGGCAGGCAACTGCATCATTTGCTACTTCGGTTTTGCGGGCAACTGCATCATTAATATGAAACTCTGTTTAGGCTTCCCAAACGAAACCCTCACGTTTTGGTTTTGGCAGTTGCAACGCCGAGTAGAAACAATCATTGTGTCTTTTTTTTTTTTCCACAGATCAAGAATGATTAATGTTGCATGACAAACAGCTTCTTATATTATTATTTCTTGCTGTTAGGTACCATCAACTTACGGCAACGACGGTTTGTCAGGTTGTGTGATATTATTAAAAAGAATTACAGGTGGGATTTGACAACATCAAACGGTTTGTCGTAGTGGTGAATAAGAGCCTTGCGTGTACATTTCACTACTGTAGTCGGCATGATTTGCAGGTAGAATCCAAGAAGTGTCATTTTAGTTTCTCCGCGTGTAAAGGGTTTGTTGCCTCTTCGGTTGAGGCCTGGAATTTCAAAACACCTCATTATTCCTGCCAAATCAAAATTTGTTGACGGCCCAATTTTTAACGTACGTCTAAAATAATTTAAAATCAACATTTATTAATAAAAAATAATATTTATCTAAACAAAAAGTAATATTTGATCTTATAAATGTATATATTAAATAAGATTGTGATATGACAATAGGATCAAATTTGAAGGGCTTGTCTGAATTTTATTGTGAAAGGACACTATAGGGCCAGCGCTTTGATGATGAAAAGTAGTATGAATATTTTACGCTTCATAAGACAAGAATAAATCAAGTATCCAAGTCACAAAACTATGAATATCTTACACTTCATATGACAAGAATAAATTAAATATCCACGTTACAAAAATTAAGATTTTTTTAAAAAAATAAGATATTGTTTTTTTATAAAATAAGTACAAGTTGATTGGCACCTTAAGTAAAAGGAAAAATTCACTTATCCAAACAAAATGACCCCTCAATCATAATGGTGTAAAAATAAGATGCATTTAAACTGGTAAAATAATAAAATTATGATGTAATGAAAGTCCAAATTTACAATATCTTAATTTTTAAAAAATCATCGTAATTACAATAAATTTTTATGTATTACATAAATAAATACATAAACAAACAATTGAAAACAAGAAGAAATGCATATCAATAAACAAACAAAAACAATCAAATTGCATGTGGGACATTGGAATCTCTTATCAAAATCATTATAAAAAAATTGTAAATAATAAAATAAATAACTTTAGCTTCTACTTGGATTTTAGTGCTAAAATTAAAACCCATTTGGATTCTTATCACTTCAAGAAAAAAATCATTCAGATTTTAACCACTAAAATTAAAACCCATATAAATTTTAACTAGTAAAATGCATTAAATTAGATTTTTTTCAATTAAATTAAAGAAAATGTGCATCTATACATTGAAACACCCACACTAACTATGTCACCGACAGATACATCGAGATATTCTTGGTCAAATTTCAGAGCCAAGAGCTTCACCTCATACACAATATGCATTCAAATCTACTACACACAAATGATGTATTACCAAATTAGACTACTCCATTAAACACACTCACCCTTCATAATCCTCTCTGAATCTGTCCACAACCCTCTTCCTCAACTCCTTAGGCATATAGTTGAGCCGCATTGTCTTAAGAACAACTGTACTTGTTGGCCTCCACATCAATGCTATTGAAAAATGATAAGAGAGAAGATACAAATGATGACTTGGAGGGGTGGTTTCAATGGACAAAGAAGCTTATCTTTGCATGCTCGATCCTCTACAAAGAGCTTATCTCCTTCGCCCGCATTCTACCATCTTGGATAGGTCCAATCAACCTTTGCATTAGGGAACAACTCGACACTTAACTCGTTATTCTTCGCAAGGTCACACTGGTGTGAGCTCCTCAAGTGACTCGACCTTTGTTTTGCCTAAAAGTAAGCCCTAACTACCTTTTCCTCGAGCTCCTTCTTTGTTGCATACAAACCGAGCTAATCTAATCATCTCATCCTCTAGCTTTTCTACATACCGAGCTTGAATTGATCTAGGTGATCTGGATCAAGACCATTGCGAGCCCATCCTGCCCTTTGGCACCAACATGGCTCCTAGAGACTTCTCGACACCCTACATTGCGAGTCACGAATTGAAGTCACCTTTTGAGATCAGTTCAACACTTTTCTCCAAGCTCTACCCCGACCTCTTAGATATCCATCTCAACCCATATCGAGCTCGTGGCCACTCTACACACTTGATTTGTTCCAAATCATGTTGTGCATGCTCACAAACAAGAAGATATTTGTGTATAGTTCGATCCTAGCTTTATTCTCTGCCTCTCAAGATGGCTCATCTAACAAAGAAGCAAAAAAAAATAAGGCGACAGATAAAACGTCTGAATGAATCCCAAGCAAAGGCCAGAACCCTAAACGGTAATATTAAATATTTGGTTTTTAGGTATTTGTGCTCAAGTATTTGTTGAGTGACATCACCAACTTGCTAGAAACTTGGGATTTGACCTTAATAGTATTATAATAGTAGTATATTTATTATTTTAAAATTTTTGATAATTGTTTAATACGTCTTGTCTAATGTATCTATGAGTCACACACAAATCTTAGAAAGTTGAAGGTGATTGTTTGTAGAAGTCATCAAAAATATTTTTAAGATTTAAAAATTCACACAAATTGTTGACAAGCATTTTTCACCATAGCCCTTCTTTTGACAGTTTTAAAAGTAACTTGCACTTCTCTATTATCAAATGATTTTTACATTTTATTTTTTTTGACATGTAAATTTTTACCCACCCTTTTCTAACGAGTTTGAGGCCTTTGGAAGGGCTGTGACGGGCTCAATTTTAAACCCTGATGACAAATATTGTTTTGTACATGCATGCTCCCAAAAACAATTAAAATAATGACTTTATTCCCCTCAAGTTGGTGCCCCATCCTAATAATAGGAATATGCAAAATTAAAGGCTTGATCTTCACTTCATCCTCATACGCAACCCATTTTATACTTGGCGCCCCATTATATAATGTTTTAATTAATTAGAAACTCGACTTTGACGCCAAGTAATAGAAGTACATCTTTATATTATTATTTTATTCTATTTCAGCTATTTAAATATAATTTAAGTGTCCCTTTTCCAAATAAAATATAAAAATACCCTTGGACCACTTAATTAATTTATTTTCCCTCTTTTAATCACCCCTTAGCCTACGAAAAATAATAAAAATAGGCTTTAGGTATGAGAATTAATTAATTTTGAAAAGGGGATATTACAAAAGAAACAATGGAAGAGAAGATGAGTAAAAACCATGGGTTAGGATAGGATTAGTTTTTTCGGTTTATAATTGTAGTTGTCTAATTTATTTTACTTCTACATTCACTAAATAAACATATTTGAATATTTGTTTTGTTGGTTGTTGCAAAAGATCACACTTTTCATAACAACCTCCACAATATGTGATGCACTAATTCCACTTAAATTGTGTTCACCGTGGCGAATGAAATACCGATTTGTATATGTCGATGACACCACAATCTTGTCAATACCTTGATAAAGTGAAATATTTTATTATTCTAGATATTTATGAAAAATAGAAATAAATATAAGGGCCATAGTGGCTCGCTCTGATGAAAATCCCATAGCCACAAGTTGATGAGAAAGTGCTTCCAATTTCCTAGACATGAGATAGTCCGTGCATCGATCCTTTAGTTCATGTGTGCATTTTTCTTTATGATGTTGATGCTTCTTTTCATTCTTGTGACATATTTTTTCCTTTTTATCATTTCCACCTACCAAGCCAGGTTGACTCTCTAACCTATTTGTCTCATGCTTGTCCTTTTGAACTTTTGATTCACTAGAGCAACTACCATTGTTGGAAATAAAATCAAATTACGTATTAGTGCCAAAAGAACAAGAATTCTCTTCAATGTCATCTATATTTTTAAACTACACATTCTATATTGAGCCCCTATAATAAAATAGTTATTGAGTAACAT